>JAIGNY010000579.1:0-59199 GCA_020152595.1 Chiridota heheva | reverse complement strand
CCAGCTTCTGTAAGATTCTTGTCACATATAACATTGAAAACCTGTGTATAGTAGTTTGATGATGCTTAGGTTACAAGTTTGGCATATATGGATGTCATGTCTGCGTAATCGCCAAGGAGAATCACGGAGGATGCTGTCAAAAGCCGTCTTAAAATCTATCAAATTTGCATTAACTGGTGTATCCCATTCCTTGTCTCAACTGCTCAAGGTAAAGATGTGGTCACTGCATGACTTCCCCTTGCGTAATCCTGCTTGTTCTGGTCTTGGGTTTTGTGTCGATGTTAGTATGATCAAGAAGATGTTCATTAAAGATCTTGTTGGTCAGTCATGTCGGTGAGAGCAAAGATATTCCTCTTGCAAGATCCCCCTTCTTTGGTTGTTTAGGTCCAATTTCCAGTCTGTAGGCATGTCTCCAGTTTTACAGATTTGTTTGAAAATTGGTCAATAATCTGGGTGTGTCTCGCTCCTTTACTTTTAGCATTTTAGCGCTTACTTCGTCAATGCCGGGGAAGTTACCATTCTTCATGGCTCTTACAGCGGCTTTGATCTCATATAACTAAGAAAAGGAAAGGGAGGGGGGGGGGGGTCAGTATTCACCTGTAAATACTGCCTCTGTGCTGCCTCTGTATTTTTTAAGCAATGTTATGAAACTAGTCAGCAAACAGAAAGTGCGTATATAGCGGCAACGTTATATTACAAAATTACTTTAAGATATATTAAAAACTATAGCAGCAAAATATTTCATCACAATCAGTGATTTGTGATGTATTACATGGCGACCTTTGTAATTTTCTTTGTAAATCCTGTTTTTACGTGTCTATCACAATATTTTAAAGTGGTGCAGCAAGTTCTGACTAAACGTTTTAAAGTCTTTTGCAAGACCTCAATAAAATTCTAGCAGGATTAAACTTTCCAATCTGTTCAGTCTGTTGGTGACTAAGATTTAGGAAGAAAATTTAAAGAATTGCATAAAGATTTTGATGTGACTGCTCAGCAGCCCAGTCATACATCACACATTTTGCATAAATTAGAAACGTTTTCCAAACTTCAAAAACTGATCTGCTGAGAGTTTTCTACTCTTTCTACCAATTTGAAAAATTCTACATGTCCATAGACCTTTAAATATAATATAGACCTAATTTGTCATCTAGATATTTTCCTTCTGTAATTGTTGAAGACTTTCATACACTTGTATTAAAAGTTTGACTTGTGACTTGACTTCACTTGCCTAAAAATGACTTGTGACTTGACTCGATTTGTGACTTGACTTGACTTGCGAACACTCTTGTGACTTGATTTGACTTCTAAAAACATGACTTGGTTACAACTCTGTAAAATAGGACCTTGCAATGTTAGTGTGATAGCCATTTCAAATTTCATTATGTGGCGGTATCTTTGAAATTGGGCCCAGGTTAAAACTAAGAATGAGGACCCAGGCTCCTGTCGCATACTGACGTGCCCTCCCCCATCTTCTTTACAAAGTCCAAAAAGTGTCCCTTAGGTTTTTTAGAGATAAAACTAGTGTTCTTTCAAATATTAAAGAGAATTCCGCTTATTATAACTGACTAGCTAAATTTATGTTATAATTTTAAGAATGGCCACCTCAAATTCCGGGTGCCTCCTCCTCCCGGCCCCACCACCCAAAATGCTTATTGAATGCTCATTCTCACAAACAGGGGCGTAGCCAGAGGGGGAGCTGGAGGGACATGTTCCCACCCCCCTGAGATCTTAAAGATGATACTTTTGTTACCATGAGATAATTCTTAGTCACGGTTTATGTAAAAAAATCAATTCTTGGGAAATTTCATTCAATTTTTAGGAAATCTCTTTCAATCTTTGGAAAATTTCCTTCAATCACGTGAAATTTTTGAAAATTTCCCTTCATTTTTGAAGCAATTTTCTTCAAATTTCTTCAATTTCTGGTAATTTTTCTTGAATGTTTGGAGAATATCTGTCAACTTTGGGTAATTTTTTTCATGCTTGTGTAATTTTCTTATAAATTTTTGGATATTTCCTTTAATTTGGGGCAATTTTTTTCGATTTGCAGTTAAATTCATTCAATTTCTGGGAAATTTCTTTTAATTTTGGGGCAATTGTTCTTCGATTTACAGTCAATTTAGGTCTATCTTATTTTCAAACTTGTCATAAACTGATCTGCCCAGATATGAATGATTTTTTTCAAACAATGAAAAATTGATCTGAAGATCTTTAAATCAGCTGAATCCCTTCGAAACATTTTAACCACTGAAATAGAAAATAAAAATTGTTATCATTATAGTGAGTTTAATTAAGCCAAATTTGTCAAAATCACTAAATGGCTGAAGAAAAACAGCTCTTACTTACATGCTGATGAGTAGAATTCCCATAAAAACAAAAATAGCTGATGAGTAGAATTCCCATAAAAATAAAAATAAATAATATTTATAATACAAATTTAAGAAATCAAATTGACGGGTCACAACCGTCATTATCAAAGTTATTGACACTAGACTATTTTCCTTTGAAAATCTTATTAACATCAAACAGGAAAGTGCTCCTTTTACGAGAAGTCTAGTTGCGCCCATGCCTATGCAATGAATTACTGCAGCCATGTCTTTTTGGTGTGCGGAAAAAACACAAACGTTTCTTTTTTATTTTGGCCTGGGTGAAAATGTGTTCAGATGTTAAAGGAGACACAGATTATTGAAAACTGGACATTGCATGGTAGCGGTAATTTGTCTAATATGAGCTAGATGAAAAGAATATTAAGATTACAGATAGCATGAACAAGGTTGTGTGTTCATACATCCTTGGCAGCTTGGCCTGAGTACTAAATAGTTCTGTTCCCCCTCAAATTGCAATATCATTCTGTAACTTAGACTAGAAAGCCATCTTGTGAAAAATCCCGAAAGTGCTGAGTGTTGTTGTCTTGTGAAGTTTTCCTTCTGGTTGTAGTATTCTATTTACTCAACATGGTAAGTTTATAAGCAAGAACTTAATTTTTAGTGCTTATGGCTCAATTTTTGATTTTGCAAAAAATAGTTTGAACTATAAAGCCTTTGTTTCTCTTACAGAAATTGAGCAAAGCGACCATAACAATAGCCTAACTTGTTATCATGGTATGAAAAGATAACACTAGGTTAAGAACATTTGTATTTGGGCCTATCGTCTGATACGGACACAGGAATTCATCTTCATTCATTACCTCCACCAACAAAGTTGAACAGAGGTTATGTTTTCGCCTCTGTAAGTTTGTCTGTTTGTCTTCAAGATATCTCGAGAACTGGATTTGGATCAAATTTGGTGTGTGGTTTTGTTACTGCTTTAGTGCTTAAGCTAAGTTAAGCCTTAAGGAAGAAGTGATAACAATTTTAGACATTGGAACAGGGGGAGGGTGCAAATAGAGGGGTGGGGACATGTTTTTGCTCTATTGTTTGTTTGTCTGTCATCAAGAAATCTCAAGAATTGATGATTGGATTTGGATTCAATTAGCTGTGTGGTCTTTAGCGTTTTGCGGATCCCGGGATGTCACGTAAGCTCTGGTACCCTCTCCCGGTATTGTGCAATCCCGACCACATAAGGATTCGTAACTACATCCGGAAATCCTGGGAGTGATTAAAACTGTGGAATTTATTTTGAACGCTTTTTTTTAAAGAAATATTAAGTTAATATATTGTAACACAAGAATAAAGGTTACTTATATATCCAGCCAATGGGAGATGTGTCCGTGGGTCAGAAGCGATAGGAAACTCCGGTCCAGGTCTGAGCGTATATAAAAGTGCAATTAAGTTATAAGTATCCACAAATATACATCCATACATAAAACTCCTCGAGGATAAAATGTTAAATTGTTGAAAATATCACACGTGTAACTCAAAGGAAGAGTTACATAGCATTGTACAAAGTCCTGCTGGGACAAGGGCCAGCTTAAGAAGAGAATTCCCATTTCATGAAACAGTTTATATACAAACAAATATTCCTTTGTACAAGAAGATAGGGGGTAGTTAAACAATGCATATTGTTGTATCCTACAGGCTACAGCAAACTGCTACAATATGTCAAAAAATCATGTTTTGTGTCTTCTTTTTTCAGTTTTTTAAATGTAAAAACCACTTACTCTTACAAAATTCAAGTCAATTTTGACAAATTCAAGTCAATTTTGACATTTGACAAGCACCCAAGTCAGTTATACATTATCAATCATGAACAAATTTTCAACTCACGATGATAAAAAAGACCCAAGTTTAAAAAATTACAAACTTTGCCGGAAACTCTTTCCTCAATTTTCATTGTTATTCATCTTGCCCAAACTTTTTACCGCTCTTATTTTCGTCCCAGTATCGTTTAATGAAAGCCAAGCGGCACATGTTCCTATGAACTACGCAACAACTTTTATCAATATAAAATCCCCCACAAATCAAAAGAATATCGATCAGTCCGTTATAATATTAAGTGCATATGGGGTTTATAACAAATGTGATTGGTTACTTACATTTGGACCGGTCTATAAGCATGCCTTGGACTCTTGGGGTGTAATATTTACTTCGTTAAAGTTTGTTTGTATGGCAAGTGACGGACTTGGCAAGCTGACAGCAGTGATTCACAAGGATTAAAACATGAACCTGAGATGTGTGCATGTACATACGTTTATGGAAAGAGTTTAAGTTCATGTATGGGTGATTTTATGATAATACAGTATGTACAATCAATTGCGTTGAATTCCTATAGTTCACTTGTTTTAATCGGAATTTAATTTATGTTCTGTTATGTGTGTAAATCAGCGGATGATATAAATAGAGCGAGATTAAAAGGAGATCTGTTTAAACACTTAATTATTTTACCGAATTAAACTTTTGAGTGCTGGGCGGAAGAGTGAATCTTAGAGCCGAGTGGTGGGCGGGAATGGCGAGTCCTGGGCGGGCCCGCCCAGCGCCCCCACCGTAGCTGGAACCCTGGCCACAAGCAAATTTACATGTCAGCATCAACACAGTCATAAAGACTAGACCACTAAGAGTTTAATATAATAAGATTAGGCTAAGTTCATACACAAGAATTTACACAAGAATTAACATGGTATGGAATACCTCTCAAAATGCTTCAAAAATACCTCAGATCAATAATATTGGGAACAATGGAGCTCCATCTTTATTTTTTTACAATATAAAAATTGCCTTGAAAATAACAAAAAGTGTTGTCTGAAATCGTAAATTCAAGTATGAAAAGTTACGCGATAGAATCAATTTTTAACAGAATGTTACTAAAGTGTTTTACTAAAATTAGGGGCGACATTGTTAAATAATTACAGTATACATACATCAGGTAACTTTTTACTTGAATTCTTGCGTGGGATGTGATTCTAGGAAACATTCTTTCAAGAATTTTTTTGAAAGTTACGGGAGTTTTTAGATAGAATTGAGTATAAGACATTTTAAAGGATTTTGATACTGTGTTATTTTTCAGGGTGTTATCAAGTTATTTAAATACATGTTTATATGTTAATTTGACCTTGTGTATGGTAAAAGTGCAGTAAGAAATATACATTAGGGAAAGCCTGATAGTGGTAATACTACCAGTAGTGAGTAAGCAACACTACTGGTAGTACAAAAACGTGCCTACTGCACAATGCTTGTGGGTTTTTTACTGCTTAAGGAAGAAGTGGTTAAAATTTGAGACAGATTGGAAGAGGGGAAGGGTGAAAATAGAGAGGGGGGGGGGGGACATTTTGTATGTCATCAAGATATTTCATGAATTGATGATTGGACCTGGATTTAATTTAGTGTGTTGTGTTGTTTTTGCTTTAGGAAGAAGTGATTATAATTTGGGAAGTATTGGAATAGGGGAAGGGCAGAAAGGGAGAGATGGGGATCTTTAAGGGTGAGTTGTCTTGTCAACATATTTCAAGAAGTAGTCACTGGATGTTGAATAAATTTGGTGTGTTGCTTTGTTCCTGCTTAAGAAAGAAATGATTAAAATTTGATGAGACATATTAGAACAGGGAAAGGGGGTGGGGACATTTTGTCTGTCTTCAAGATATCTCAAGAACTGATGATTAGATTTGGATTAAATTTGGTGTGTGGTTTTGTTACTGCTTTAGAAAAAGGCGATTAAAATTTGGGACGTATTGGAGTAGGGGAAAGCAAGAAGGGATGGGTGGGGATGTTTAAAGGTGAGTTTGTCTGTCATCAACATATCTCAAGAAGTAGTCACTGAATTTCAGTAAATTTGGTGTGTGGTTTTGTTACTGCTTTAGGAAGAGGTGGTTTAAATTTAGGACATATTGGAATAAGGGAAGGGCAGAAATCGAAGGGTGGGGATGCTTAGAGTGAGATCTGTCAAGATATAGTTGAAACTCTCCTATGGAAGGTGGTGAACAATGAATTCATACAATGAAAGGAAATCAATTTTCTGGACTCAAAGATAATTCAATCAAGTGGTCTCTGGAATCAATCAAAATGAAGCAATTGGTTTCTGCCATGAATGGAAAATGATGGAATGTGAATCTTGAATGAAAGGAACTCAAACAATGAATGCTTAGCCTGAATGATGCTGAAAATAACGATATGGCATTGGAAGAAATCAGGCAGAAGATAATCTTGAAATGTTCAGAATGCAAATGATCATTACAGATCAAAACTTGAGGATGAATCTTTATGGGCCTAGGATTCTGAGGTAGATTATAGTGGAAATAGGGATTGAATAAACCCTGAAATTATTCTTAGCATGTTGGAATGGCAACAGGGCAAAGGTATGTACTCTACAGAGTACTAATAATCTAGTTATTGCTATTTTATGTAAGGTTCATTTTGCATTTTACTCTTATTGGCTAACCCTCACCTATTACAGATGCTTCAAATCTTACTTTCGTAAATGGGTGCTAAAATTGTACACAAAGAACACAAAGAAACATTTTTATACGAATTCTAGTGTCAAATCTCTGTTAAATCTCAGTGATATTTTTCACCGCAAATGAACCATTTGCAATGCAACATTATATGTATAGGCATAGCTTATTCCGCATGTAGTATATGGCGCCTTGTTAGCTCTGGGAGGCCGGCCCAACACTAAATCTCAGTGATCACTAACAAAAAAGCAAAAAGAAAACATCAGCTAATTAAAAACAAAAGAAAATAGTAAATGTCTGTCATGATAAAAAAAGGCCATGCTTGAAACGCAGCATCACAATTGTTGCTAGGCCTAGGCTAACACATAATAGGCCTACTTTGGGGGTCAGCAGAGGGACCCAACACCTACTGTAGACCCCAACTGCAATTTGGAAAACTTGTAGGTCATAGGTTGGTCAAAGACCATTGAAATTTTGCTGTTGAACCCACTTGGAAGTTGAATTGTATCAAGTTGGCCAGGTCCTGCCCTTTTTAGGGATGCAAATTTCCGTTGAATTCAATAATAATAGATGATAGTCATCTTTATTGGTGATTTACTGTTTAACTGATAACATGCCAGAAAATCCCATAGATTCAAGCCCATTGTTGTATCTTGTACCATACACCTGTTGCACACATAATTTATGTGTACATAGGGGCCTACACTACAGTAACATTGTTGGTCCAAAGTTCGTGTAGCTGAAGAAGTTTTATTTCTCTTTCTTTGAAAATATTGAACTTATTTTCTTTAACAGAGATATCATATCCATATAAATTCATAGAAACTTGATATTTTCTTATCCAGATATTCTTCAAAGAAACATACTTTTTGTTTTTTCGGCAAATCTGCGAATACCCCAAAGTTTGTGCATCAATTATGGGAACTTTTAGCAACTGAACCAGTAAAGCGTAAAAAGACTTGAACAAAAATACAGAAGAAAAAATTTGAAAAATTATAATTTTTAAAAGTATATATTTATTAGAAATATAGTCAATTTTATTTGAGAAAAATTGGGGTGCATGAACTTCATGCCACTTACAATACTAGGCGGGGATTGACAAATCAACTTGCCTGCCAGGCATGATTACTTGAATTTATGGTTATTCTGGAAAAAAATGAGGTTGTTCTGTGTGTATACTTCATACATTTTCTATTGAAATATGAATTTTCCTGCAGGGCACAGCTGGCAAAAACTTTGGTTGTCCTGACAAAGTTTTGGGTTGCCCCAGGCAGCCAGACAAGTGATGTTTGCCATTACTCTAAGAATACAGTTTCAATGAATTTTGTCTAGTGTGAGGGTAAGGTTACATAACATTTGTGACTACTCTGCCCAATTTGTGTTAGGTTCATATGAAAAGGGTTCTCCCTCTGTGGCATGCAGAAGAACTATAAATAGTGACCAGCGTAGTTAAGGAACCTGTTAGAGGGTGGCAGAGCATGTACAGTTGGGGCATTGGAAACAAGGTGTTGTCTCCAGATTCTTTGATCTGCAGATGATGCATTTGTGAAAGGATTGGGAAAAACGTTTATGCATGTAATATTTTGCTTTTCTTACACAATTTTTTTACTAAACATAATAATCCTGTAATAGTGAACTAAGTTTATATAAATTGTTTTCTGTTTGGTGTATAAATTGATCCCTTTTTTTTTCTTTTTTTTCTGTTAACAGTCTATTATGTCCTATAATGGATCTGCCATTGTGGCAATGACAGGAAAGGACTGTGTTGCCATCGCTTCTGATCGCCGGTTTGGCATCCAAGCACAAACCGTATCAATGGAATGTCAGAAAATTTTTGAAATGGCCCCAAGGCTTTACATTGGCTTATCAGGACTAGCTACAGATGTACAAACAGTGTAAGTATATAACCATTTTTTTTTTTTTTTTGTGGAACTGTAAATATTGTACACTTCATTTGCTCATTTTTTAACAAGTGGGAAAATACAGTCAGACCCCTAGCTTGATTTAAAAATGGGTAGGGTCCTAGACTTGTTGAGGGGCACATTAATACACGCGAAGTGCTGCGTCTTTTCGGCGTGGAGTCCAGTGCCCCTTAAAGACTCACTCCCATGGTGAAGAAGCTCTGGGATTTTAGCTATAATTATACCTCAGAATAAAACTGTTCTGACTGATATTGATAAGGACCATTCATGAGCCAAACAGGACAATTGCTTACTATACTATCATTCTGTGTTCTGTATCCATGTAAGGTATTCTTTTTTGAGGTTAATTAAGATTAATAAGTTGTTTTTTTAATTAAATGAATTCTCATGAGGGGCAGGATGGACCCCAGGGGGCAGGGTGGGTTCCAGGGGGCAGGGTGGACCCCAGGGGGAAGGGTGGACACCAGGGGGCAGGGTGGACCCCAGGTGGCAGGTTGAACTGCAGGGGGCATGGTGGACCCCAGGGGCAGGAGGGCCCACAGAGAGGCAGGGCGAGCTACCCCTGTAAAACAGCAAAGGTAGGGGTCTGGAGTGTAATAGAGCTGTGATCATTTGGCATGTACAAACTAAGTATTTGCAAATGCACTAAATGTTTACTAATTATTAAATTGTGATTAATCGTTTTTCTTATTTAGCTGTGCCATTGAAAATGAATATCGTTCAAACCACACACACATTCGGCTGACAAAATTCCAATCAACGACTTCTACAAATTTTGAATCATTAACATAATCCTTTCAAATGTGAGAAGCACAAATGCATGGTAATCACTTATGATTGGGAAAACTGCACTTTGATATTGCCAAAATCTGAGTTGCTTGTGGTATGCACTGTGAATTTGCAGCAATAGAATAGTTTGACACTGCAAACTAACAATAACATAATGTATAATGTAAGGCTTTAACTGCGTTCAATCGAGACCCCTTTTACAAGCTGTAAAATTGATCAAAAAGAAACAGTCAAAAAAGCTTTAATTGTGGCGATCAGTACATGTTAATATATGGTGAGTCAAAATAACATTTGCAAAAAAGAAAAATGAAATGCTGCAAAATAAACAAACCAAAAAAGGTTTCCACAGAGCTGAGATTCAGCATGCTTCACAAAGATTGTGGCCATTTTCCAGAGAACTCGAATGAACTGTACTTTCAGGGTGGAGATGCAGTTTTGAATTTCTTTACGGCGAGGCATCACAGTATGCATGATGCATATTTAACACTGAGAGCCATAGCAAGTACAGCAAAAACGTTACGTGATGTTAAGATTAAGTGATATGCAAGAGAAGTGTTCTGTTCTTTCTAATCCAAATTTCCATGTACATTTTCCATAAAACTGCGGATTAATACTGTAGAAATAAAATGTTCACGATTTGGAAAGCAAAATTCCAGCATTTATTTGGGCATTGAAGTCAATACATTTGCCATACTGGTTGCTCGATTTTTTTATACAATTACAATACAAATTATGGTACTAAATGTGAGTAATAGCTTACTGTCGGATTTTTAGCATATACACTTTTTAAACTCAGTAAAAGTTCACAGCTCTGTAGTGTAAACCTGCATTTTTGCATTCTATAGAGTGCATACTGTACCTCTGCCATCTTGGCAATTCCAACATGCCTAATATTTTTTAACTTCATTCCCCATACCCAATCTACCTAATAGGCCCACTAAGTTTTACGTAATCACTTTTGATCTGTGTTGCCCATTCTAAATTCAACATTGTGTCCTGTTTTTTTATCAATGAATGCTTTAGTATATACAGTACAAGCAAGAAGAAGATTGATTTGCTACAATTTCTTTCTTTATATATGTTTTTGCACTTTTCTGTTCATACTTTCAGGTCAAACAGACTCAAATTTAGGCTCAATCTTTATACCTTAAAGGAGAATAGAGACATCAAACCTAAAACATTCATGAGTATGGTGGCAAATTTACTCTATGAAAGAAGGTAAGTTTTGTGTTGTTAAAGATTCAGCTAGAAAATAATTGCATGATTATGTGAGAGGAGTATGCTGAGTTTATCTCCTCTTGGCAAATAATGTGCATAAATGACATTCTACTGAAATGAAATGACAGATGACATAGTTACGTGGAGTTGCATCTTTGTCTTATGTTATCT
This sequence comes from Chiridota heheva, assembly GCA_020152595.1. Classification (NCBI taxonomy): domain Eukaryota; kingdom Metazoa; phylum Echinodermata; class Holothuroidea; order Apodida; family Chiridotidae; genus Chiridota; species Chiridota heheva. Next base: position 48,279 of record JAIGNY010000579.1, on the reverse strand, counting down.
TGTTACTATATTTATTGTTTATATGAACTTTTTGTATTCATCTATGTATTTATTCGCACGATTGTTATAGACGCATTAGAATAAGTATTTTGTAGATAATGCAGCAAAAGATATTGATGATCTTGAACTATTCTTGTACCTGCTGAGAGATTAGATTGCCAATGGAGCATAGGTTTTCACTGATTTCAATGAAAGACATCCTTATTGTCTTTTGAGTTATAAACAGAAATATTCCTCAAGTGGTGAAAATATTTTGTGATTATTGTTTGAAATGCTGACTTCTTAATGGACTTTTATCTATCTTTACTTTCTAGGTTTGGTCCTTATTTCACCGAGCCAGTAATAGCAGGTTTAAATCCTAAGACATATGAACCTTTCATATGTAACCTTGACCTGATAGGCTGCCCCATGGTCACAGATGATTTTGTAGTAGCAGGTACATGCACAGAACAGCTGTATGGAATGTGTGAATCACTATGGAGTCCAAATTTGGTAAGGTCCTTTTAGATAGAGAGGAAAGTTGTGTAGGAAACTACTAGTAGCTCCTTGCCCACTTTGGATCTTGCAGGACTTTTATTTGCGCATACAGAGAGGTAGTATGATAACTGGTCAAGATTTCCTGACAAAATGACCACATGAAGGGTCACCATTGCCACTCCAATACTCTTTAGTGTTCGAGGCACAGAAAAATGTCTAACTTTTTGAATAAGTCTCTTTGCCTACATGAACATTCCTTTAACAACCCTTAAACCACATATAGTATCCTGTAGTTGCAAATTGTAAGTATTGTAAGATGATTAACATTCCTGAATTGGGCCTTTTTTTATTTGCATTAACATGTTTGCCTTATCTGATAGGAATATTTGACAAAATTGAAATGTCCTAATATTACTCATTTACCCCCTCTACAAATCTCTCCTGTTCCACTTTTCTCTATAGCCTTGATACCTTCATTTACTATATATAACCTCATAGCACTGCTACAAGACTAACACATCTTGTTGCACTCAGTCCAAACATCCATTACTAGCCTCTTTTGGCACATATGACTTAAACTGTTTATGTGCTGTTCAACTTTATATATAAAAAGATTAAACCCATTAGAAGGCCACCTGATATTGAGTATGCATAAGTGGTAAAGGTAGTGAAGAAAAGATTTATTATGCCAAGTCATAAATTGTGTGCGTTATACATTCAGATGTATGAATAAAGGCCTCTTGCTGTAAGAAGATATAGATATATTTCTACACGTTCCTGTTAGATGACCCATTTGGGCAAGAGGTAAAAGAAAAGTCAGATGAGCAATAGTTCTATGTTAAACCTATGTAGTGAATGTGGTTTGCCTTTGGGTTATTGTAGCCTGTTATTTCTCTTTTTTCAGGAACCAGATGATCTGTTTGAAACAATCTCTCAAGCTCTTCTTAATGCCTTGGACAGAGATGCAGTCTCAGGTTGGGGAGTCATCGTGCACATCATGTAGGTTCTGCCATCGTTTGCTCTTCTTGTCCATGTCCCCTTGTGTCTAATTTACTGGGGAAGTTCTAAGTATTTAACAACATCTGGAAGGTTCCTTTAATGTTTGTTTTGGGTACCATTTGAAACCATTAATTCCAATGTGCCTGCTATTGCACAGTGCCATGACCTCTTGGGGTTGTAATACTTGTCCCTCAAAATTATTCCTGAAAAGCATTGATAAGTCTAAGGCTGTAAACTGGCCAAATTGTCGTGAGATTTTTTAGGCATTTGGGCAATGTAGAAATAATTCTGAAAAGTGTCACATGTTTACCTACTTTCTTTAATATATGTGTGACAAGTTGTATAAATGAAGAAATAAAGCTTTGCAGTTCATAATTTTAAAGGGCGATGGACACAGAGAGGTAGCAAGTGTTAGAAAGTTGTAGATGGAAACCTACTGTAGACAACATTGTATTAAAGGTCTTTGAGCATGTAAAGGAAACATTTGCTAAACCTTTTGATATAAGAAAATCATGAACAAAGTAAAACAAATCAAGTGAAATCAGACAAGAATTGGTCATTTTACAGGTTTTGTTTTGTACTTTTAGGTATAATATGCAAATTTACGATGTATGATTTGTGCAGACCTTCAAAAAATTGACGGTTCTGGCAGTTGCAGCCACAGGAAAATGGGAATTCTCAAGAAGAAATTATTTTTTTCATTAATTTATTTATTTTATTTTATTTTATTTTGTTCTGAGTAAGCAACATTCCCCATGTAATGGTGTGATAATACATTAAATTGAGAAAGGAAATTATATAAAGATGTATTTACTACATTAATATTATTTCTGTCACAATTTTTAGGGGAATATTTCGACACCTTTATTCAGAACTGTGGGAAATGTTATAATTAATTTTTCATCTAAGTTAATTGTTTGACTATTTAAGTTATCTACCACAAATCTTTGAAGGAGAGCTGGTGGGTCTTACAAAGCCTTTGTTTTAACTGCAAAAACATTTTCATTCTTTTTGTAGACTGAAATTTGGGAAAGAACTGGAAACGTTTGCCTTTTGGTGCTTCATAAATTGTGCATGGAATGAAACATTCTCAAAATTAATTGGCCATAGCACTAAAAGTTCATGTCTTATTTAAAGGAATATTCAAATCAAAACCCTGTAAGATGGTTGTCCTTTTATGCATCAGAAATTATGCATAAAATTGAATAACCTCATCAGCCATAACATGAAAAGTTCATGTGTTATTTTAAGGAAATGATCAATTTTAAAGCCATGGTTCATATTTAGTATGCAAAATTTGTTATAAGTTAAGAAGTACTGTAGGAGAAAGTTCTGCATTTGAAAATTTTGAGCTAATCATTAAACACACCTATTTATAGATTCATTCCAATTGAGAAACAAGTAATTTAAAATTTGATATAATATGCAATTTAAGTTGCTTATGTTTGCAGATATTTGAAAATTAGATGTTTTCCCAACCTTTTTTACAAGATGTTTTCTCAACCTTTTTTCAAGATGTTTTCTCAACCTTTTTCCACAGTGAAAAGGACAAGGTCACAACAAAGACATTGAAAGCCAGGATGGACTGAGACATTTACATTCCACAAAGGAGAGAATCATGCAGCATCATGACAGTCATGTTTGTACGTGTCACTGTAAAGGTAGCTGAGAATCTATGGACTGCTAGTGGAAAGTTGAACATAGGACTTTCTGTTCAGTGCAATTCACTGGAAATAAAAGAGCTGGAGAACTGTTCATTGGGAGGTGACATGGAGATATCTTAATCATCATGGATTGTCCCAATGAATTAGAATCATCAGCCATGCCATTGGTATAGGTTGTCTGGTTAAAGTCACATTTTTTAGAAAGGTCTTGTAATATCGATTCATGAATGCCATCATTAATAGTCACTTTTCGTTTTCGACTCATTGTTTTTTATCTACATATTAGTACTGTTTTCATTAGGACGCTTGACAAAGAAATTCAGTTAAGACTTTGATATTGCTAAGTTGAACTTTATTTAAACTTTCAGGAGATATGTATCAGAAATTTGTCAGAGGAAGCATGTAAATCAGTGCTTCGAACAGGGCAGTAATGTGAAATTGAAGTGGAAAAAGGAGTAAAATCAGTATTTCACTGTGTAGAACACTAAATCCTTAAAGCTTGAATTTCAAAACTTTGGTCAGAAATTTCAAGTCACACATTTGTCTTGTCTTGTAAGATTGACGAAGATAAAGAAATTCCCTTGTCTTGTTGCATTCGGGTGATTGAGTGACATTCCACAATCACAGCCATTACATTTGTTGAAAATTAATTAGCTATTTTAATTGGTTCACACCATTGTTCTACATAAATGTGCATTTAGATAGTACATCACAGGTACCTACCTTGATTCTGATCACATATCTCATAAATGTGCATTTAGATAGTACATCGCAGGTACCTACCTTGATTCTGATCACATATCTCTGAACATACTTTTAACTTTTATAAAATAAATGAAAGAATGCGAGTCTGTGATATCACTTCTAGACAAATTAAAGTTGGAATATCTTGATATTTCACATTTTGTTCCCTTCATTACTCTGTATAATATGTAAGAGGAACGTTCTTGACAACAAATTAATGTAACTTTTGCTGAAAAAATTGTTAAAAGAATACAAAACATGAATGAGTGTTTCAGAAGTGATTCGATCCAAATGAAAAGTAAAACCTTATACAATGAGCTTGAACTTAATGTATAACCATTCCTTTTACCTTCCATTTGAAACATCAGCTTCTCAATTAGCTGTTATTATAGAGCGAGTGATCTAGCCAATTTATCAACATGTGTATGTAGTAAGAAAGCATCAATTTGTCCAACAAATGAAATGTTTTCAAAATTGGTATTCTCCATGTGTTCCAGTGTTAAATTTGAAAGAAATCTACCAGTTTTGTATATTAAACCAAGGAAATAAAACTCTTGAGAATACCATATTCTATGATTTTGTTTTTGCATAGTTCTTGGCGAGTGGGGCATATTATCTCATCACCCACATAAACATATATGTGGGGATGAGATATTGTAGTTACTTTGCTGTATAGGCAAATAACTGCTTATACTTCCTACACTACATGGCCACTCCCTTTGATATTAAGGGGGGGCTGGTGGGGTCCACCAGGGGGCCTCATATGATGACCTCATAATAGGGGTTAGGTGTCCCAAGTTTTTAGAAGCAGGACAAAATTTGGTGATTTGTGTGTGTGCATATGCACAATTTGTGTCATCTATAACTCAAAAACTGTAATACACACATGAACTAAAATTGGTGGACGGGTACCCCTGGTTCGTAATTTGTTCTCAGGGTTTTGGGGTACAAAGGTCACAGGTCAAATAAAACGAGTTTTTGGTGATGGCTGTATCTTTTAAAGGAATTACTTGGTATCTTTACAAATTGTATAGCTGGGTAGCTTTGAACGTTTTAACAAAAATTAAAAATAATTGGAGGTCAAAAGGTGGGTCAAATAAGTGCTTTTTATGGAAAATTTTGAGCCATTTTAAACTAAAAAAGTACAACTACAAGACCTATACCAACTCTATGTTGTACCATGATACCTTGGTACATGTGTCCCGTAGACAGGTCAAAAGGTCGGAGCTATTGACCACTTTTCACCCCTATAGTTATGGAATGGTAAGTGTGACATGAGCTTAAATGTCATAAAGTAGGGTACGATTAATGTAAAAAATGTCAGTGATATGGGTCAAGAGGTCAAATGTTATTTTGGGGGGTAATTATGTACTAATTTGTACAATTTTTGTGCCACTAAATTCCGAAAGTACAAAACCTACTACCAATCCTGTTTGTATCACATGGTATATGAACTTGTGTCCCCTAAATTCTGAGGTCATAAGTTCAAAGGTCACAGAGCTAGTGACCCCTTTTAATCATTTACGCCCATAGTTATTATCATTAGGTATTAACCCCTACTATGCTTAAATGATGAGATCAGCAACTCCGTGGATTGCTTTCTTGTTGTTTCGAGGACATTCCCATTAATTCAAGCCACACTCTTCTGGGATGTATTAGACATGGGCAGACATTTCACAATCTTATTTCCAGCGTGAAGCCAACCTTCTGGAATGCATCATTTAAGGATCTGAGTAGCCTTTTATTGATATAAAACATGCTCACCCCTAGTGCTTCAGGAACGGTGTTAATGACCAATAAAAATCTAGGGGTTTACCTGTTTCAGAAAAAAAGAAGTATTGCCCGTAACAAACAGGTATATGACATTTTTCCAAAAAGACACCTAGAGACTGAAATTCTGAATATAAGATATTAAAGATCATCTGGTCTAGTCTACAATGTAGCTGAACTTTCTGTATAGCCTTGGTTTTGTCATGTGCAGTGCAAAGTCCTAAGAAAACTGGTACTATCCTTTTTTTGAAAGATTCCTAAATCAACAGTTCTTGCTGGAAAAAATGTTAAGGGGAGGCTTGGTTTGGTGCTTTGAACTGTATACTGAAATCAACTATGCTAAGAGAGAACCAACTGTATGAGATAACGTTTAGTTGCAAACATAAACAACATCAATAAAATTATTTGGGAAAAATAACCTCTTTAGGATATGTCAGTGCTTGGAAAACATATATACACGTAGGGATGTGTCAAAAGTATGAAATACCTGTATCATTCATAAAGCAAAATGTCATTGAAAGATACTGTATCCTGGGTGTGATTTTAAGTTATGGTGAGATGTTAAATAACCTGGATAACATAATGCATTAGCATGGTTAATTCATTATGTGGAATGTTTTCTCACTGAGCATTCTACATAAGCTAGCAAATGGGTGGATTTTATTCTCAAGGCTAAATTATCATAGGTATATCTGTGGGTCCCATGTGTATATATCGGTGTTGCAGGAAGAAACTGATGGAATTCTGAAAGTAACACAAATTGCAAGTTTTGAAAATGCATGGTGTAGATTTAAATGAGTAGTTCAGTGATAAAGTAAGTGCATTTTATATAGAGAGGATTTGAGAAACAAAATGGTGAAATCTCATTCCGTTAAAGAGATATTCAAGTTTAAAGCTGTCAAATATATGTAAAAATGATGTGTTCAAAGTCTACTATGGAAGGTTGGCACCCTTCTCCTCACATTCTTAATATTGTAAATGTATTTTTAAGAAAATGTATTCAACCTTTTTACTATTTTAATTACTTTTCCTAGACCTTTCTTCAGATGGTAAATTATAATTACCTTACAAGATTCTGTTTTACTACTTTCCTGACATATCAAATGGTTTTTAAGCCACAAAATCACAGGACAACCATTGGCAACACCAGGATTTTTATGCTTGGGCAAGAAAGGGGCAGTTTGGTCTCATGGGGTTGTAAAAGCCTATAAATCAGACAAAATTTGTTGCTTTACAAACAAACAAAACTTCAGGTGGGGGAAATGCCATCCTGCTGGAAACGAATGATAGAATACGTAAACACTTCTGAGGCTGTGATGTCACAACTCATCTGATTTCAGTCGTTTCTACACAAATTATACTTTAACTTTAAACTTTTAATTATCTCCTTAACGGAAAAGATTTTTGAATGCTTTTTTCACCATTTTTGTTTCTTTGCTTGACCCCTAAACTAATTCTTAAAAACAGAAGAGATGACATGGCATTTCAAAGATGCCTTGACATTTCTAACAAATGATATCCTTTAAGCTTTTCCCCAAAAATTTAATCAAAGTTGATTCACAGTTGCTATTGTTTATGAAAATTGTATCCATTTCAAATCTTATAACAATTCCTACAAAATGGTTTTTGCTTAATTGATGATAAAGAAAAACACATGAACAAGAAGAGTCAAGATATATAATCAGTTTGGGAATTCTTTTAAGATATATACACAATATTAACTACAAAACTTACTTTGTGAAAACAAACATTTTGAGCTTTAGATCAAGAGATCTTACAAACAAAATGCAACAAGTTTGAATGTAATTTTTAAAGGGGTTAATTCAGTGGCCAGGCAAGCAAATTCTTCTCATTTGAAAGGATAAAATGGTTAACAAAGTAATTCAATGTATTGTTCCATTACGGAGATATGAAAATTCTATCTCATTTGTGTATAAATGACTGGTGAGGAAAGTCTATTGTAGGTTGGTGCACTCATCCTCACTTCTTGCAGTTGTTAATGTATTTAAATAAAATTAATTAACATTTTACTAATTGTTTTTTTCTTCAAACTTTCTTCACATGGTAAATAATAATTGATTTACTAGTAGATTGTTTTACTACTTTCTTGGTACATCCAATGGTTTCAAAGCCTCAAAATCTCATGAAAAAATATAATACAAAACATAAAAACTTTGAAGAATGTGATGTCACAACTACTGTACCTGATTGCAGTTGTTTCTACACAAATGAGTCGGGACTTGAAAATAGCTTAGAGGATGAGATTTATGAATGCTTTCTTCACTGTTTTGTTTCTATTGATGTCATTTTTAAGCTAATATGGACTTGCTTGACCAATGAAATAATCCTTTAATTTGCAACACATGTTTTGGATAAGACTATTGCTCTGATATTTGGTCAGTTCTTTGAATTCCAAATTTCCTAAGAGTTGATACCATTCTCCTCTCCTCTGACCATTCAACATTTTCAATTTCTTCATAATTTGGAGGGTTTACAGTGCCACGTTTAAACAAGTTAGAAATTCAGCATACAACAGGGCAAACTGCTGGATCGGTTTCATTTGTCTGTTTAAGAAACAAAACTTTAAAATACTTCAACCATCCACACTTCCATTGTATCAATTCTATACTGGTTCTTCTTGAACCAGGGTTGTTTTTGAGTCTACCTGAAGATCAATGCAAGAATTGATAATCAATAACCATCTTTTTAGTAGTGAACAAAATACTAACATTAAGAAACATTCATAGGTTCAGAAGAGAATCCAAAGTCAAGAGTTAATAAATAATTAAATGCATTAAAAAGAAAAGGCCACAGGTTTTATTTTACTGGGATGCAGTTATTTCGATGATGAAAGACATTGGCAATTAGGATAAGAACAAAGTTATAATACATGTCACAGAATTTGAGAGAATCAGTATGTATATATTGAGTCTCTGGGGGTAGAGAGCGGAAAGGTCCCTCAAGTCTCCACAGTTGGTCAAGTACTAAATTTCAATTGGGCCAAACTGCTGTTGATATTGTATAAAAGATGGACTTAAGCACTGCCTTTTTCTTCAAAACATAAAGTAGTTCTTGTACATTATTGTGAAGGGATATCAATTACCATATCAAAAATAAGATGATGTTGATGAATTTCATGTAATGCAAAATGGAAGAATGCATGAAGACTCATATGTAAAAGCATGATTTCCTAAATTGTCCCCGCCCCCTCCAAATGCTGCTCTTTGGTGCCCTTTCATCATAGCCTAAACTTAACCATTCTTCCAAGTCCCATTGTACGTGTGCATCTATATTATAAATTTTGGGCTTTCTTTGTAAAAACATAAATAACATATCCTTTCTGCTTCCTTTCATCATAGAGAAAACAGATTTTTCACTTTAAGCCTCTGCAGATAGACTTCAAATAATATTGTTACAGACAAAAGTCGTGATATGTGGAGGAAACAAGATAGTAGCCAAATAAGCAACTAACTTGATCTTATATTCACAAAAAAAAAAAAAACATTGCAATGGTAAAAATAACAAACCTAAGACAAGAAATACAAAGTAGTATTCCAAGAAATGTGTCAAGTTCTGCTTTATTGGAATTTTTACTATATACAAATAACACATAGATGCAAGATATAAACAAATTGTTCAAGGTGGTAATGAATGTAAGCTGTTACAAGGTGATATAGAAGATAGCCAAGGCATAGGTAGATCATCAAATGGACGGCTCCCAAAAACTAAACTCTAGGTAAAAGTTTTACCAGTTGCATAATACCCTTAACACTCACACACTTCTCAGCAGAGGAACATTTTTAAAATTCTGGTTTACTGATCAGTTTTGACGAGCATATTGTTAGTGCATTACGCCACTGGTAGGTACTGTTCCACTCTCTCCAATAGCTGATCTGAGTATCCAGGTGAGTAGTATCTATGGGATAAATGAAAATTCTGATATGAAACAACAACTATATTAGCAAAAATTATACAAGTCAAAGCAGAACAAAAGGGATCACTAGATGCAGATGTACTAACAAAAAAGCAGCAACGTAGGAAGGTATTTGACATTGGGGGACGAGAGTATGATTTGTCCCAACAAACCTACAAAATTGTATGAGTCTCTTATCACGTTTCAAAAACTAATTGTAAATGGGGGTTCGTAAAATTACTGGCAATTTTTGCATCTCATGAAAATTGAAGAAAATGTCTAGTAAAGGAAATTTCTTCAAAATTGAAGACAAATTCACGAAAATGAAGGAAATTTTACGAAAATGGAAGGAAATGTTACGGAAATTGAAAGAAATATCTAAAAAATTAGGGAAATATCTGCAAATTGAAGATAACTTCTTGAAAATTGAAGAAATGAAGGAAATTTCATTAAAAAAGGAAATTTTATGAAAATTGGAGGAAATTTCGTGAAAATTAATTGAAACTTTCCGAAAATTAAGCAAATTATTTTTCCCAGAAGAAAAGAAGCCATGAAATCTGATTCTTTAAAATAAATTCATTAAACCTTCACATTATTGGGGGAAGGGGTGGGGGGGTGTGGGGGGAATAATAACAACAAAATTGGGTTCCTTCTCCACTGAAAAGATTAATCTCTTCACAGAGACAGATATTATCTGGAATGTTTTAGGTCAAATGGAAATTAGATCATTTAAAAAGTCAATAAAAAAATTGCCAATTTTGAATTACCCACACTTATGAACACTTACGTACATAATTTCAACTTACAAGAATTTGTGACAATTATTTTTGACTGCTATTTCATCTCTCTGATAACGAAAATATCATGTGCTAATTGTTGACTATGCAAACACCTGGAAAGCTCTGTAATCTCTCTCACAGATCATTATTATCATTATTATTATTAGTATTACTATTATTATTATTATGGGTCAAAATGGATGAAATGCCAATAAGATACCCCAATTAATGAGTATTTACATTGCAATAAACATTTTACATTCCACTGAAATATATTAGACCCAAAAAAAATTATCTCCACAAAAAATCTGGTTGTGAAATAAAACTAATAAAACAGTACATTCGTTTAACTTTTCTATTGTGATTTTTTACAAAACATTCCTCAATAGGCAGAAGAACTTAATTAGTGCCAAATGTTTTCCTGTTTAAAGATTTTCACTGATTTTTTCATTGTGTGCTAGCTCTTTACTGCTGGATAATTAAACAATTTTTCACAAATTTTCCATCATTTCTTGAAATTCTGTTTTCATCACATTTTTTCCAGATACATTCCAATTTTAACATATTAATTATATATCAAACTTTCAAAAATACTTTTTTAAATGATCTTGAATACTCCTAAACATATTTCAACTTCTACTTATAATAAAATCAGCCCTGCCACACTTGCCCAACATTCCAATGGTATTTTTCCACCATTTGCCAGGAATGTGTTCTATAAATACCCATTTTAATCAAAGTTCACTAACCTGACAATTTCCTCTGGAAAGCAGTTATTGATGGTATTGATGTACTCATGGAGGGCACTTCCTGGTTCAGCCTTGATTTCCTGAACCTTCTTCAAGCCGCCACTAGTTACAAACAATCTCCTGGCAGCCGGGTCATGTGGTAGAACTTTGCTGAATTGACCAACAACATGCTTAAGAATGTTAGCAGGAGCATCGTGGAAGGAGAGGTTCCAATGCTGGAAGGTGGACACATTTCTGAAGAATGTTTTTCAAGGCTCTTTTAGACTGTTGAAAGAAATGGGAATCAAACAGATTTACAAAACTGCTTCACAGAGAGAAAAATTACTATAAAATGTTATCCATGTACAAGTATTTTATTAAGGTAGAACTATGTATTGTTAATGAAGATCACCAGAGTGAGATATCATCTGAAATGCACTGACCCAATTTTTCTTCCCAAATTTGCAAAGGATGATCTTTAATTCCTAAAGTTCCACAATTGTAAATCTCTTTAGAACAAATTCAGATACCACAAGTAAGCAAAGAAGGGTCAGTTCTTAGGAAGGCTAGACTTGAACCTCATAATAGGGTCCACTGTAGTAGATTTGATTGTTCTTCCTTGTGAAGGCTAGACTTGAACCTCATAATAAGGTCCACTGTAGTAGATTTGATTGTTCTTCCTTGTGAAGGCTAGATTTGAACCTCGTAATAAGGTCCGCTGTAGTAGATCTGATCGCTCTTCCTTGGGAAGGCTAGACTTGAACCTCGTAATAAGGTCCACTGCAGTAGATTTGATTGTTTTTCCTTGGGAAGGCTAGACTTGAACCTCATAATAAGGTCCACTGTAGTAGATTTGATTGTTTTTCCTTGTGAAGGCTAGACTTTAACCTCGTAATAAGGTCCACTGCAGTAGATTTGATTGTTCTTCCTTGTGAAGGCTAGACTTGAACCTCATAATAAGGTCCACTGTAGTAGATTTGATCGTTCTTCCTTGTGAAGGCTAGACTTGAACCTTGTAATAAGGTCCACTGTAGTAGATTTGATCGTTCTTCCATGTGAAGGCTAGACTTGAACCTCATAATAAGGTCCACTGTAGTAGATTTGATTGTTCTTTCTTGCAAAGGCTAGACTTGAACCTCGTAATAAGGTTCGCTGTAGTAGATTTGATCGTTCTTCCTTGTAAAGGCTAGACTTGAACCTCATAATAAGGTCCGATGTAGTAGAATTGATCGTTCTTCCTTGTGAAGGCTAGACTTGAACCTTGTAATAAGGTTTGCTGTAGTAGATTTGATTGTTCTTCCTTGTGAAGGCTAGACTTGACCTCGTAATAAGGTTTGCTGTAGTAGATTTGATCGTTCTCCCTTGTGAAGGCTAGACTTGACCTCGTAATAAGGTTTGCTGTTGTAGATTTGATTGTTCTTCCTTGTGCAGGCTAGACTTGACCTCGTAATAAGGTTTGCTGTAGTAGATTTGATCGTTCTTCCTTGTGAAGGCTAGACTTGAACCTTGTAATAAGGTTTGCTGTAGTAGATTTGATTGTTCTTCCTTGTGAAGGCTAGACTTGACCTCGTAATAAGGTTTGCTGTAGTAGATTTGATCGTTCTCCCTTGTGAAGGCTAGACTTGACCTCGTAATAAGGTTTGCTGTAGTAGATTTGATTGTTCTCCCTTGTGAAGGCTAGACTTGACCTCGTAATAAGGTTTGCTGTAGTAGATTTGATTGTTCTCCCTTGTGAAGGCTAGACTTGACCTCGTAATAAGGTTTGCTGTAGTAGATTTGATTGTTCTTCCTTGTGAAGGCTAGACTTGAACCTTGTAATACGGTTTGCTGTAGTAGATTTGATTGTTCTTCCTTGTGAAGGCTAGACTTGAACCTTGTAATAAGGTTTGGTGTAGTAGATTTGATCGTTCTTCCTTGTGAAGGCTAGACTTGAACCTTGTAATAAGGTTTGCTGTAGTAGATTTGATTGTTCTTCCTTGTGAAGGCTAGACTTGAACCTTGTAATGAGGTTTGCTGTAGTAGATTTGATTGTTCTCCCTTGTGAAGGCTAGACTTGACCTAGTAATAAGGTTTGCTGTAGTAGATTTGATTGTTCTTCCTTGTGAAGACTAGACTTGAACCTCGTAATAAGGTTTGCTGTAGTAGATTTGATTGTTCTTCCTTGTGAAGGCTAGACTTGACCTCGTAATAAGGTTTGCTGTAGTAGATTTGATCGTTCTTCCTTGTGAAGGCTAGACTTGACCTCGTAATAAGGTTTGCTGTAGTAGATTTGATCGTTCTTCCTTGTGAAGGCTATAGACTTGACCTCGTAATACGGTTTGCTGTAGTAGATTTGATCGTTCTTCCTTGTGAAGGCTAGACTTGAACCTCATAATAAGGTCCTCTGTAGTAGATTTGATTGTTCTTCCTTGTGAAGGCTAGACTTGAACCTCGTAATAAGGTCCGCTGTAGTAGATTTGATCGTTCTTCCTTGTGAAGGCTAGACTTGAACCTCGTAATAAGGTCCGCTGTAGTAGATTTGATCGTTCTTCCTTGTGAAGGCTAGACTTGAACCTCGTAATAAGGTACACTGCAGTAGATTTGATTGTTCTTCCTTGTGAAGGCTAGACTTGAACCTCGTAATAAGGTCCGCTGTAGTAGATTTGATCGTTCTTCCTTGTGAAGGCTAGACTTGAACCTCGTAATAAGGTCCACTGTAGTAGATTTGATCGTTCTTCCTTGTGAAGGCTAGACTTGAACCTCGTAATAAGGTAAACTGCAGTAGATTTGATTGTTCTTTAGACAAGTTTGGCTCTTCCATTTAGTATTTAAATTGTTGATGGCATTTTCAAGTATTTCAGATATCAAAACAGGCAATTTTGTCTTTAAATATAGAATTCCAGTCCCCTCCAGAATATGGTCACGAATATATGCCTCCCTAATACTTTTTAGTGTACATACAGATACTTTATAACTGTTGATATGACAGATACAAGTTTCAAGATACTGACCTTAGTTTGTAAATCTTCAGATGCATTAGGGAGCATGTAGCATTTAAGAAGCCTGGGAAGTACATTAGCAACAGCCACAGCCTTAGCATGCTCTGGAGTGTGACGTCCAATCTGCCCCAGCGCCCATGCAGCTGCTGCTTGGATATGGTCCTCTGGTTCTTCTGTAAGAGGTAATAGCCAATTGTGTCACACCCTGGAGGAGGAAAAGGGTATGGAAACAATTATTATGTATATCAAAACATAACGTGGTAGAATCCCATCAACGTGTAAGCATCATTACTGGAACTTGTTATAGGTGGGGCAAATGTAAAGTGATGATTTGACAAAATAAATGATAAACTGCAGAAGACTGTGGGTGTACTCTATCAATGGATTGGTTAGTTACAATTGCCGGAGTCTCCTATTAAAAATGGCTCATGTGTACTAGTGGTGTCCTGTTAATGGTGCTGGTAATGGCCTTCAGGTGAGAATGATTCAGGTGAAATAACTTGTACATGTTTGAAGAATCTTCTCTGTCCTTGAGTACATGAACTTTTAAATACAATAACTTCATGTCTGGTAAATTTGGTACATTGGAGATTTACGCTTTCTCTGGAAAATTGCTCCACACCATTTTCTATACCCTTTGGGGATATTTACATACATAGAGGTTAAAAATTCCACACAATTTTGTGACAGTGACAGTTGTATTCAAGCTTATACAATGTAATAACTTTCCTTACCATTTAATCATATCAGACCATTCTAATCAGCTATAGAAGTTATCCCACAACTTTTTTCAATGAAAGCAAGTAAAATACTTTAATAAATGAAATATTTTACTGACTAATCCTTAACTTATTAAAATACATCAGACAAAAGTTGGTTAACCCCAGAACTTAATAATTTACATTGACACATGAGACTAGATTTACCTTTGAAACAATCACAGCCATAGCCAGATTCTCTGAATGAGCGGCAACATACCCCAGCATCATCACTCCAGGTAACCTGACATTACCATTAGATTCACCAACATAGTCCACTACTGCAGCCACGCCCCCTGCATTCACAATGAGTTGTGAAAGTTCAGGAGTGTGTTTTGCAATTTCTCGTATGAGTGTGGCCACATTTTTACGAACATACTCATCTGGGTCTTTGAGACATGTGAGGACGGCTGGGAAGATTTCTGCTTCTACTACCATCTCAGCCAGGTCCACGGAATGCTTGGAGATTTGGCTGAGAGCTGAAAAGACTTGTCTCTGCAGAAAAATGAAATGAAGAGAGGTTTGGGATAATAAACTTAACATGTCTGTACTTCAGATACAGATCAGGAAATGTTGACTATGCCTTTCTTTTTAATTAATGTTATCAATTCATTTGACTTTTCATTAGACACCTGTTTTTGCTTAAAAAGGATGTTTGTTTATTTGTTTGTTTGATGAGGGCTTAACGGCACCACGACAACGAGAGTCAAATTTTGCCTGAGAGGTCAGATCATTCTAGAGGTAGGAAGGAAAGGAAACAGGGGGAGAATGAGAGAATTTTATGAACAGAAGGTCAGAAAGCTGTGATCGAGAGGGGAGGTGCATGGTTGAAACGAAAACAAAGTAGAGAGGGGGTGGAAGAGGAGAATTAAATATGGTTGTAGAGGGAAGCATGATGAAGGAAGGAGATAATTTTACCCGCAGGATTTTTCTGAAAGAACTCAGCAATTGAGTTGTGGGGAGCGAGGGAAGCTCTGGGAAGGTTGTACAGGGGGCAAGCAAGGAGAATGTGATGGATTGTGAGGGTGCAGTGACAATTGTTGCAGAGGGGTTGGGGGAGCCAATAAGAAGGTGGAAGTGACTGAGGTGGGTGTGACCAATTCTAAGACGTACACTGATTATTAATCTTGTCTTCAAGTAGTATTTGAATACAGGGATTGACACAAAACCTTAATGACTGGTATCCATCACACACTGACTCCCATATCTATGGGTTATTCAGGAAGTGAATTATGTTGTCTAGAAACAAAATGTGACAAATTCTGCTAGAAAATTGGTATCTGAAGGGTAAACCCAGCAATATAAATGACTGCCTGGATATGATGATGGTTATTCTATAGGGAATGGAGGTGTGCTGAAAATGATCAAATGACGTTGAAATGGAAACATATACTAAAACAAAATGTGACCTAGAGGGTCAGGGTGTTCACACAATGGTCAAAAATGTGTAAAATATCAAAGATTCCCACTTCATACACATGTCACAAATTTCTAACAAGGAAGAAACACATATGACAATATATTCAACCTTTATGAACAAGATTATTTGATTACCATACACCAAAATGTCTACATTATGAAAGCAAGTAATCACATACTACCATACCTTCAATTTAGCATCTGGATTAAGGACCATTTGTGCCAAATGAGCAATAGCCCCAGCATCTACAACTGTCTGGGCCAGTTCAGGAGAATGTTTGCAGATGTCACTCAAGGCAGAGGCTGAGATTCTTTTCAAGGAGATCTCTGGTTCCTGGATGCAGAGCACAAGAAGAGGTACAGCTCCGGCATCAACCACAGCCTGGGCCAACTCTGAAGAAGAAAAACGAGGGTAATCAGTAGATGTCATTTGGCAACCATTTGAATGTTAACATTAAAATATGACTGCACTATGTTTTGTCTTTCTAATTTGTTTCCTAGCAGACTTCTGACAGTCCATACACATCAAGTGTTTGATTATTTGCTAGGCATACCACTATCATGCTTGCTCTGAGATTAAACTGGCTTCTATACACTCAAATAGAGATCAAAAGTTGTCAGGTTTGGTTTGGTTTCATGGCATGTTTGTGGACAGCAAGGTTAAAAGTGTCAGAGAACTTAAATGTAAATTATATATTTTTGGCAGCCTGGAAAGCTGCCACAAAATATAACCTTCAGGGCAAAACAAATTTTTTGCAGGGTGCATGTCATATTACCTTTTGTTAGTGGAACTTCTATTACACAGTTACACATAACATTCTTAAGACAACTTGATCTACCTCCAGAAAGACCTTCAATGCAAAAGTCATAGACCAATGTCAATTACTTTAAGGTTGATTTGTTTTTAAAGAAATTTTTTTAGAAACAATTTAGTACAAAAATCATGTTGATATGTTATTCCTACCAGGAAATATTCAAATTTTAGGTTCACAAAAAATGGCAATAAACAAATAGGAAAAGGCTCAGTGAGACATCACAGCAACACACTCTCCCTCAAAATTGATGTATTTTATTAAAATCTATCATCCTTTTTTATTAGTAAAACCTGCTAAAAAGAAAAAATTGATGAAAGCTAGGTATTTATATATATTGCCAAATATACCCTACTCTAATAACTTTTGGAAAATTGTTTCTAATCCTACAGAAACAACCAATTACCATTCAAAGAAATACATAATCATTTGCAATGGAATTGCCTCTATGACATCATCAAACACAAATTCATCATACTGTACAAAAGCTTTAAAATGCAATTAGAAAAACTTTAAAAGTCCATATCTCCAGAATGGAATATGATAGCAATCTAATTTTTGTACCAAATTGGCTCTAAAAGTAGCGCTCTTTCAAATTAAATTTTACAAAAAAACCATGGAAACAATCCTTTAATGAGTATATTCTTCTTATATCCTAACAAATTACTTTCAATAGGCTTAAAATCTTGCTTTCAACATCACTCTCATTTGCTTGCACCAAGAACCCAGATAAGCACTGGCTTACATGAACATCCATTGGCTTGGATGAGGTTAGACACTTTTAACAGTAAGAACAAAATTATTTACCAGCATTGTGCCTTGCAATATACCCAAGAGCCCAAGCAGCAGACTCCTTGACACCTGGATCAAACTCCTCAAGACAAATGACCAGGGCATCCAGGGCCTACAGTCCACCACTGACTGAGCCAGTGCTGGTGAGTGCTTCGCTACAGCCCTCAGGACAAATGATGCTGCTTTCTTGTAAAATCTCTGTAAGGATCAAAGAGAAACAGTAATGTTTTGAATGAAGTGATGCCTTAACTTTGAAATGAATGGACAGAATGTTCCATAGCAACTGTCAAATACTATAACAAGATGGTTCAAAGCCATAGACATCATAAAATTAAACAAATCATGAGCTTAAGCTGCTACTTGTTGCACTATAAGAAAATAAAATATATTAGACTTCACCCAAGGTCACCGAAAATGTTAAAGTCTTACATTTTGTTCAGCCAGTGAATACACCAGTTGTGGGAGGATGTCTGCTTTGACAACAGCTTCAGCCAAGTCTTCATTGTAGTTAGCCAAACGGCCTAAGGCAAGTGCAGCTGTCTGCTGGATGGATGGGACCACATCCAGAAGAAGGGGTCGAAGAAGAGACATAGCTCCTGTTTGACAAAATACATGTTTATACATCAATTAATAAATATACAGATAAATGAACTTGTAGATGTTAAATGCAGTAACAGCCACAGATTTATCTTAACTACATTCACGTCAATTAATCTTCTACAATTGTAGAGATTTGCGGTAGGATCTGCTGTGTATTTTCTTCATTAAGAAATTCAATAATGCTTTCCCTTCAAACTGGTCTATTATCTATTCCATACATGTAGATGCATATTATCTGTCCTTTCACTTTATGAACATAAGAAATTTGAATCATGTCAAAACACTCATTTGAATAAGTAAATATTTGAGTGAAGGTAATGAAAATTATATAAAATCTTCACACCATACCTGCATTTTGCAAAGTTTCAATGTTTTGAGAACGTGAGGATAATTCAGCTACAGTCTGCACAAAAGTAGTCCTTGCCTTTGATACTGCTCAAATACTAAAAGAGAAGTGAAAAATAAGCAAAGTAAGATGAATGATTTCAATAATGCAAAAATTCTTAGCCTTTTTGCCTTCCCTTCTGGTGTAATTACAAAAAGGTGCACATGAGGCTGTCCACAATGCAGCAGCCTGGTTCGAAAATATCTGGCAAATTGTTATTACTGTACAATCAGCAGTGTGGGCACTGTGGGAGATGGAAGGGGATGCTGTTCTTCCCCACTTTCCCCTAATTTTTTTTTGTACAGGTGACATATTTTGACTATAGGCCTAATGTACAATTAAAATATGAATGCACATTTGCCCCCACCCCTATAGACAAAGCTGCCATTTTTATCCCCAGCACTAAAATCATGGCGGTGCTACTGACAAATAAAGAAATCTTTTGGTACAGTAGCTTGTTCTTTACAAATGTGTAACACTAAGATACAGAGGAAACTAGCTTGTACTAGTGAACACAACATGGGTGCTAACCTGTTGTCTCTGGAGACATGGAGGCCATTATAATACTCATTTTGGGATTCAAGCATAAAAATTGAAACATAACCACTATATGTAGTACATGACATAGAATTAGTTAAAACTGTCTTTGTTGCAGTCGCTGATCTGGAAACTCAATTCCTAAATACAGTAGTTATATTTTCATGGCAATTGACTAATTCTTTTTTGGACAATGGACAGTAAAGAGCATACAGTATCACTAGAATGCAGTTCTGATGAATTTACTGCACATTTGACATGGCAAGCTCAAAAACTGTAACAGATTGCATCAAGTACTGTAGGCATGCAGCAGTCACAAATAACACATAACATTTTGAGCAGAAAATTCAAAGGTAACGACGGCAGCGGAAAAATTTGCAAGAGACCAGGAGCAAGATACAGAGCTTCGAGTTTGCTGTAAGTGGAAATAACAAAAGTTACGGAATCAGTGTAATCTTTTTTTTCTTTAAGAAACATTTTTTGGGAAAGACTGTGCTCTACTATATGGAATAGTCTGCGCATGTAATTTGAGTTACAGAGCACTGAATTACCATATGCATACAACAGATATCAAGTCTCAACAATGTTGCAGAAGTTTATGATATGTCTCTTAACCAAAGTTAATGCATTTCATCATTGAGCAGCGTTACCAAATATCAGATGTACATCAATAATATAAATATAGCTTAGAAGCTTTATTCTATTGTTTGAGGTGTCTACTTCCAAGTTGTGGCAGTGTTCTAGTAAACACTTTTTTAATCAATTTTACCAGCATTTTTGGAAGTTTTGAAATGAATTTATTATCACAATGTGTTTCAAGACACATTTTTTGAAAACTACAGAATATTAATTCATTCATATTCATCCATTACACCATGTTTACATAGTTTCTTGAATGATAAAATGGACTGAATATTCAAAGGATAAAAATGAGACAATCCTACCCAGTTTTAAGGGCACATTTCACTATTTTTGTGGTCTGATTTTTTAATCTGTATTGTGCTGTACAGTAATAACTTTCAATTTCAGTTTCTTTCTACTTCCCAACAATATTTCATATTTGTTTGTTAAATATCCACAGCCTCTACCCCACACATTCTCCCTTTCATTCCTCCCTTCCCAGTTCCCACACAAGATAAAAAGAAAATGCAAGGCTACACTACAATACAGCAAAGTTGGTCACTGCTACTGTATTTCAACATGTACAATACATTTGCTTCAGAAGAATCCAGCATACCTCAGCTTACAGTACAACATGGATTTAACATACTGCATTAACTTAAATACATGTACCTTGATCCACTAGGATTTGTGACCTGTTGCCTCCTGCTACAGTGCACAAAACAAAATAAAGAGAGGCATTGATGATATAACTACAGTACAGTATTTAGCAATCCTAAGGATGCAATTCATTATTTAGTGCAAATTGTATTACCTTTGTCTGTCTTTCTTAAAGACTTTCGAATTTGAAGTACTTTGAGCTTCAAGTATTACATGTCTTAGTGTAAATAGAAAAGTTTATGTTTGATTTATGTACCAAATACGACAGAGTATTTGCAGAAAAACCAAAGACACCTTTAATTCCTTTCCCTTCTAAATGTTATACCACTTTAGATGGATGCCAAAGCAACAATGATGGAATGGCAATGAATTAATTGGGTTCTCCCCCATGTCTGTTTAAAAGGAAACCATGTAGGTTGGCAGGTGGGGAGTTCTGCAGGTAGGACTATCATACACTGTACATGTCATGTCCTCAATCAATGGATGGTGATCACTACCCAAACACTTTTTCCCATGACTTTTTTTTCCTACCACGTGCTCCTGCCCCACTATGGCCATGAAAAATGGACTGTAATTAGTATAACGTTAGTTGAGTACAGGTAGCCTAATGTTACTCTTTAGTGTAGCATACATACCCCATTGATGATTTGAGTCTAGTCAAAGTAGTATCACAAACCAATTAATGCTACACGTATATTATCATCCAGTCATTAGGACATCTTAAGACTTAAGATAATTAGAATGCAACATAATCTATGACATAAATCAGTAATGTTTTTGTAGACCGGGAGTCGAGTGTGGCAAGATCTGAACAGTATTTCAACAGGTATATTTTCCAAAGTTTAAATGCATATTAACTTTAAACTTTTCAATAAATATAGCTGTTGATTGCATTTCTAACTGTGTGAAGAGTGCTTTGTTTATATTGGAACAAAAAAATTGTAAGTGGAGTTATTTCAGGCCAATATTTTTGCGAAATCTATAATGAGAGTGGTGACATAAGGGTAGGTTTACATTAAATTGTAGCCTAATTCTTTTGTGATTCATATCTCTATTAAAACATTTGGCATAGCATAGAAAGGTTTAATGTCCCAAAAGCATCCAGTGCTGGACATTAAATAAAGACAGGCACTGCCTTTGATAAGCAGTTATGAGCTCACTGGTTGCAGACCCACCAGGAATCAAACCCGAGACATGCGGGTGAGACTGAGAGGACAAAGCACTAGCCTATTCTGGAGGTCGGACATCCAGGATTGTTGTGGTGCACGGCGACGTAACAATGCTTTTTTGACGATCTCAAACTTCAGTCAACGGGGAAAACAAACAGTCAGTTATCATTGCAGTAAATGGGAGAAGAACCCATTTTTCTACAAAAACTGGACAGATTGTATTTTTCTTCACAAATGTTGTGTAATTTACAGTAGATAATAGTTTCCAACATATATGAGTACCATTAATTTTCGCTGACTGGCTAAGGCGACACAAGTATTCATAAAGAATATCCCATTAACTGTAATGATAAAGTGTCCCCTTCAACTTGGCAAAACCGTACTGAGCCCGTAGGCCTAGGCTACACGATTACGTCTCCGACCTCGAGAATACTACTATCACGGAGGTTTATAAAGTGTTTAATTAGGGGCCTAGGCCTAGTTAGTTAATAGTGAGGTTACAATTAATAGTTTAAGAATAATCCAAATTGATTTCAGAAAGTAAGCTTAAGAAGCTTTATACAAATTACAAAACTGACCTAGTTTATCTATCAAGTATCTTTAACAAACAATTAAAGAACAAGCCAAGACCTACGTGGTACTGGTCAACCTTCTACCACACAAAACGCTTGCTGTGCATTAAAACAATAAATTTGCCTTACCTTGTAACACTTGTCTTGTACTCATTTTTCGATTGCAAATGTTTTCTACGTGGCAAAAGTAAAGTGAATCAATTTAAAAGTACGTTCTGCTGACAATTCTTTGGTTTTTAAAACAATTACTAGCCGAAAAAGAACAAATTGGAAGTTTTGTTTTGGTTGCTTCCGACTGTACTTAGACCTGCCTGCAGTTTAGTTCGGTACGTAAGGACGTCATCTGTTTGGTTGCTAAGGTGAAAATATTTCAATCCATACAGCCGTTTTGATTATTATCATGACTCATCGAGCGCTTCCACAATTTATGACCTTTTCCTGTGTCCTGAGAATAAATGAAAATAACATATAGATATATAAAAATTCACTCAACTTTTTTTTATAGAAATTAGAGGCCTAATACCAGGCTATTCATTAAGTTCGTCCGCTATGACGTCATATTAATAAGTGACGACTTTTTGACTGCTCCTTGCCAATCCCGAATGCCCGACGGCTCTGCATTCACTTTACATTACATAACATGATGACGGGCTAAGAAGCAGGGGCGTAGCAGTGGCGTAGCTAGAGGGGAAAGAGGAGAGGGGGAGATGCACCCCTACCCAATATCTTAATCTGTCGGTTCAACAAGCTTTGACATTCCAGGTTTTTATTATGTTTTTTTTTTTAATTTCAAAAGGGCACTTAATAATTTATTAAACATTTGTGCGATTTGAATTTAGATACGTAAACTAAGACAGAGAGAGAAAGAGAGAGAGGATGGAGAGGGAGGGGGGGGGTGGGAGTCGGAGTGCACGTGATACAGAACAGGCTCATTTTAAAAAATTGACAACATTTACAAAAGTTTGTAGTAAATTATTGAAACCATAAACCTAACCATGTACAAACGTAAATAAAACATTATATTTCCACATTACACGTTTTCATGATTTTGCGTTTTGTATGATATAGCTCTCTTTAATATAAAATTTGACTTGTATAATACACCTTCTTACTATGCGTTGTGACATAAAAAAATTCCCTTGAAATGTCAATTTTGCAAGAGATTCCGGTGGCTTTGCCCCCTCAAGCGGGCTCCTTGACCCCACGCCTATTAGTCGAGCGCTTTGCGCTTGAAGTTATACCTTCGATGTCACCTTAACGCCACTATAAATTGTGTCGGTTCAATTCAATCCCCACCCCTTCCCATATGAAAATCCTGGCTACGCCACTGGTCAAATATATGGGGCGAAGCTGCATGTAGGGGCGCTAGGAGCAAAGCCCCCCGGAATCTCTGCATTTATCGCGATGAATAATAACAGAAAATTGCTTAATCCTGGGTCGACGTCCTGGTATGCGTTTTTTGGCTCGATCTTGGTGCAAAAGATTGCTTAAAATCGTGTCAATTCCACGCTAAAATTAGTTAAAAGGAATATATATTTTGGAACGAATGTTCAAATGTAGAATCCCATTGACTATAATATGTGTCTTTATTTTGGGTCTAGGGATGGTTTCATGGTTTTGATATAAAAATAAAGCTTTGAAAGAAAACATTTACAGCATTGAGAATAAAAAGTATGTAAGAATATATTCTCAAGACAATTTGTGTGCCCCTGTATGCATTCGGCGCCCTCTCTACTGTCGGAAAGCTTCTACAAGCTGTATTCAATAAAATTGCTGCCCTTTATGGCAGGGGCAGATATTAAATATTGCTGACGAGCATCTCCATGCATCTACTATTGTCCGGTCGCGACTATTGTCCAGTCGCCCATTAGCGGGCCGCTGGATCCCACGCACACAAATCCAGCGCTTTGCGCTTTGATTTTGTGTTTTGTATATGATGTATTATAATTATCTTTGACATAAATTTTTACTTGTATTATACGCCTTCTTACTATGCGTTGTGACATACTTTTCTCCCCTTGAAATGTCCATTTTTCGAGAGCTTCCGGGGGCTTCGTCCCCTGGATCCCTACCGTGGTTTCGCCCCTGGACCTCACCATCCCCTAGATCCCACCCTTAAGCGGACCCCTGGACCCCACCCCGACAAGTCCAACGCTTTGCGCTCGAAGTACACCTTCGGTGTCACCTCAACTACACCACTACATATCGTGTCGGTTGAACTCAATATCTCAATCCACCTCCGACCCCCCCCCCCCTCCCCTCCCTCCCATATGAAAATCTT
Source organism: Chiridota heheva (assembly GCA_020152595.1). NCBI lineage: Eukaryota > Metazoa > Echinodermata > Holothuroidea > Apodida > Chiridotidae > Chiridota > Chiridota heheva. The sequence goes on along the minus strand of JAIGNY010000579.1, from coordinate 23,621 downwards.
GGCTATGCCACTGGGCGTAGCGTATGGTAATAATTTCCTAATTTCACCCCCAACCGGCAAGAAAACCGGCACACAACCGGCGGCCCAGAAGATGAAATCCTTTAAAGCCCAACTAACACCACCACCACAAACGTATTAATTGCCTGTGCAAACAGGCAAACCATTTCACTCATTAACAACCCTTTCCGAAAAACTAAAACGCCGAATATCAATCCGTGAAAATCTCTTTGGTCAACTTAGCGTGTTGCATGAAATTTCGTATAATTTCAATTCGTAGCTCGACTGTATCTGCAAGAACGCCTGCCTGCACAAGAAAGAGATATGAGTTATAACGTGCAGTGGCGTAGACTAGCTAGGGCCCTACGGGCCGGGCGAATGATGAGCTATAGATATGAATATAGGTATAATGATATATTTTTACGGTCCTCCTTATAGGGCCCGGGCCGGGGAAGGCTTCTCTTCTTGCCGCCCCTAAGTTACGCCACTGATCACGTGGAGAAACAATCAGGCACACAAAAAAATATCTAAAGATAGAGGCAGCGCATACTAATCTAAAACGTGGCCTGGGGCGTTTTGTTAACAAAGGTGTACTCTATCAACCCACCGTAACAAGCCTACCCGGTGCAATGCCGGAGATCAGGGGTTTTTTTTCATGGGGGCTGAGGCACAATTACCTCTAACATTTTTGGTTTTGTTTGTGGTGTAAAACTATCACTATGTAGCACCAGAGGGTGGGCCCGGCCAGATATGTAAATACATTTTGGGTGGGTCGCCCACTGACCTGACGCGGGGGTAGAGGAGATGACATATACCCCGGTCGGTTCGTCGCTGCAAGGATTTGTACATCCTTTGTCCCCTTGGGCAAAACCACAAAATCATGCTAACATGCAAAAAATCACCATACAAAGGATAAACATTTGGAAAAAGTGGAGAGGCAAGTGCCCCCCCCCCCCTATCCCCAGCTTATCCCACCTATGTGCATGATGCATGGACGACCTTCTCCAGGCCCACCGGGGACAAAGACATTTGATTTTGCAACTCGTGATCTGTTAATATAGGCCTACATTCTGACATTTGAGTCGACTTTTAACTATCTGCTAGTAATCATCTAATTGTAATCCAATTTATGTGACTGCAATTTCACACACTTATAGAAATATATTATAGGAAAAAAAACTCAAGGATTTTAATATGAAATTTTTAATTTGTATATGCTAATTGGACATCAAACCCTCGAAAAAACCAGCATTAGAGGGGGTGTTTTAAGATGGTTTACCTCTGTGAAATTTAGGGAAATAGCAACATTTTTTAGCACTACAAAGCAAATTTTCCGACATCCCGGAGTCCACAACTACTTTTTCATGCACACCATGCACTTAACCATGAACGGCATCGTGTCGATTTAAAAGTTACTTAAACCAATATATATAATTGTTAGCTTCCTGGTTAATCCATGCATGCTCCTCACAAGGGCGTGTCTATCTTTTGATTATTTTGTTTTGGAGTGGGGGCTTAAGCCCCTATAAACATATTCAGGACCCCTAAAACAGGTTTAAGATAAGGGGCCGAACAGAGGTGTAGGAAGTTGGGGAAACTCCCCCTTCCCCTCCCTCCTTCCCCCACTGGTTTCTTTTCCCCTTGCATCTGGAGGTTGCATGCTTGTTACATTATTATTAACATTAACTTGCAAACATTTGCTTAAAATTTTTCGAAATTGACAGTGATTTCCCAAAAATTGAAGAATATTTCCCGGAAATTGAAGTATAAAACTCGGAAATTGAAGAAAATTTCACGTTAATGAAGGAAATTTTCATGAAAAGTGAAGGATATTTCCCGAAATTGACAAAGATTTCCTGAAAGATCATTAAAAAAATTTATAGAAATTGAAACAAATTTTCTAAAAATGAAGAAAATTCCTAAAAATTCAAGATTTCCCGAATATTTAAGATTTCCCAAAAATTCAAGAAAAATTTTCCAAAAATGTAGGTAGATTTTTTAAAAATTCAAGGAGATTTCTTGAAAATTCAAGGAGATTTCCCGAAAATTCAAGGAAAGTTTTTTTATTAGCAGCAACACTTTTATGTAAACTCAATTAACCAGTGCAGATTTGTATAACCAGGAAGAATTTCGAGTTCTTTCCCCACCGTGAGATGACCCTTTCTACACTTGCCAAGACGTGACAAGTGTTAACAATTGCCCATAGGACGAAAAAGTAAAGACCTTTGTATTTCTTTGAAAGTTATTGGGGATGCCTTTCCCCTGATAACCTGTTTATTAAGCCCTACTTCTCTATCTCAAAGGCTTTGGGTTTTTATGTTGCAGATATTCAGGTCCAAATTTGAACAATTGTGATCCAAAATGAAAGATTTTTAGTCCAGAATTGAAGATTTTTGATCCACAAGTGAAGATTTTTGGGTCAAAATTAATCAATAATTCAGTCGATACGATTAAAACATTGCCAACATCTGTTTTTTGTATAGCTCATTTGATATTTCCGTTAAATATATTCATGGGTTTGCCCAAAAATACTATTTTGGGGGCTACGGCATTCTTTATGGAGGATAATTTCCAAATAAACCCCCATTCTTCCCCCTCCCCCCCGAAGTTTTCGAAGTATCATAACAGATATTTGTGTGCTTATAAGGGCGTTAGAAAACTTTTGATGGAAACTTAATTTACCAGTGCAAATATTCCACTTGTCACCGAGGCAAATGGGTTTCCCCTTCCCCTTCCCCTCCCCTTTCCCCTCCCCTGAGAGGTGAACCTTCCTACGTCCCTGGGAAGGACCCATCCTCCACTTATCGCCAAGATCGATTTTCCAATTCGTACAAATCCAAGGAGAGCAATGTCAAGATGTATAGGGACAGCAATGTCAAGATGTATAGGGACAGTGGCTAGTGGCGTAAATAAGTGGGGGCGGGGGCAGGGGCAGCCGCTCATCCCGGGCCCTATAAGGGGCCCGTAAAAAATGTACCATTATACCGTTATAATATAGGGCCACACTTTCCCCAATCCGTATGGACCTAGCTACGCCACTGGCAGTGGCGGATTTAAGGAGAGATCCCGGGCACATTGCCTCCCCCATTGCAAGAAATGAAAAAAAAAAAATCATTAATTAAAAAGGAAGAACGTCATAATCTAAAAGGTGGCGGGGAAATTTGTTGACATATACCTTTTATCTCACTCTAAAAATTATATCCTGTGCTCCATATCAAAAGTTTTATGTGTAGAGTATACACTAAAAAAGTGAAAGAGGTCAAATAAGGCCTCCCCATAAAATGAAATAAAAAAGTCCTGGATCCGTAATACGGGTAAACCTCAATGACCCTCCCAGTTAGCGGTGTCATCTGGTCCCGTCACTGATTAAAAGACTGAGGACAACAGGGGATAAGTTTTAAGTCTGTTCGCCATTAACTTTATCCTTATTCTGTATTTTTTCTCTTAATCGTGCATGGTCTTGTCAGTTTATATGATCCTGTAATACAGTATTCCGTCATCTTGTTATGCTATAATCTTGCAATGTTCCCCAGTTAATGGATTGCACTTCGTACTCATTGACATATGCGTGGGAGCCCAATTTCATTTAGAAGTGCAAATATTAGTTGCTAGAAAATAACTTGACATTAAGCGGAGCAGTAACTTTGCCCGATGATTTGTTTATAAGTTATCCCGATAATACCATTCTGCCATTTGGGGAAAATTTCCTATTTCCCCCTTCCTGCGCACATGCTCATCCAAATCCCTATGAGATAATTAATGACAGGCCAAGCAGCCAAGATAATTTCCCCCTTGCTTCCGTGGTGCAGGCGTAGTGCGCAACTGATATTCAATTTATCATAATTTCTTGAGAAATGAACTGATGAAATAACTTATACATAGTTATTGATTGCCTTCTCTTTTTAGGGACTTCCAACGAATGTCTTCGGTGATAAAATCTGAAATCGAATTTCATAAATTTATAGGCCTATACAGGTATATCACACTTGCACAGAAGGCTTTACTCGGATTGGAAGATCGTGGTTCTAGGATCATTACTGCAACATTTAGAACCAAGAAAAAGAAGATCAAGATGAATGTCATACAATGCTATGCCCGAACTAATGACAGCGATCAAGAATCTAAGGATGATTTTCATGACAGGCTACAGACTATCCTGGATAGGTACCCAGAAAAGACGTCAACATCCTGATGGGAGATTTTAATGCCAAGATTGGAACTACCAACACTGGTTATGAAGAAGTGATGGGTAGACGATGGGCTTGGAGTTATGAACGAGAATGGTGAGAGGCTTGCAGACACCTGTGTCCTTTACAGCTTTGTTATTGGAAGCAGCATCTTCCCCCATAAAAGTATATACAAAGCAACCTAGATGTCACCGGACCAGGTAACAGAAAACCAAATTGACCATGTGTGTATTAGGAAGAATTTCTGTAGGTCACTGCATGATGTAAAAATGAAGAGATGTGCAAATGTAGTATCAGACCACCACCTTGTGGTTGCCAAGTTAGAAGTCAATCTAAAGAAAATTTGGATGAAGCCAGCTTAATTTCCAATTAACTCTTCACAACATATTCCAGGTGCTTAAAGATCCAAACGAACCAAACCTACATAAACAATGGTAATAAATCAAGGAGACATTGACCTCCACTTGTCACTGGACCCAAAAAAGCATCAACAAAAAGAATGGATTAAGGCTAAGACCTTTCGCAAGATAGAAGTGAGAAAGAAGAAAAAGAGGCCATCAACAACAGTCGCACAAGAGCGGCAAAGTCAAGAGCTGTGGCTGAGCACACCGAGGCAAATAAGTTGGTCATCATAGTGAAGAGCATTAGGAGAGACAAGCGCAGCTACATTAATAGCTTGGCAGAGGAGGCTGAAGAAGCAGCAGCAACTAGAAGCAAACTTAAAGAAGTTGTACAACACCACTAAAAATCTGTCAGGCAAATACAACTGACCTGAAAGACCAGTCAAGGACAAAAATGGTAATGCCATAGGAACAGATCAACAGCTCAACCGATGGACTGAGCACTTTCAGGAACTGTTAAACCGACCATCACCATCAAACCCTCATGACGTCTACCAAGCAGACTCTGACTTATCTATAAGCTGTGAAAAACCTTCAAGAACAGAAATTAGAAAAGAAATTACACAACTGAAAGATGGAAAGGCTCTGGTCCTTTCAACATATATACCTGCAGAAGCACTCAAAACAGATATAAACACAACAGTGGAAATGATGTTCCTTCTGTTCGAAAAGATCTGGGAAGAAGAAGAGATGCCACTAGATTGGAAGGAAGGATACCTTGTCAAGATTCCTAAGAAAGGTAACCTCATGTGACACTTCAAACTACAGAGTAATCACTCTTCTATCCGTGCCTGCATGGGAAAGTCTTCCACAGGATCCTTCTCGAAAGACATACAGATTCATTGTACTCTCTTCTTAGGGAACAGCAAGCCGGGTTCCGACAGAACAGATCATGCACCGACCAACTGATTGCGAATTTCCGTACATTCTTGAGCAGGGCCCTGGAGTGGTATTCCCCACTTTAAGTCAATTTTGTCGATTACGAAAACGCTTTTGACAGTGTAGACAGAAGGATTCTCTGTGAGTTGAGACGATGGTGTACTAATGAAACTGGTCAAGATGATAAGGAGTTCATATGATGGTATGACCTGTAGAGTGCTTCATGGAAGACAAACTACCAACAGTTTCCAGGTAAAGACTGGTGTCAGACAAGGTTGCGTGATATCTCTTTCCTCTTCATTTTATTCATTGACTGGATTTTGAAGACAATAACAACACAGAGAAGGAATGGCATTCAGTGGACAGCTCGCCGACGACCTAGACTTCGCAGACGACTAAGCATTCTTGTCCCACACTCATAAACAAATGCGAGACAAAACCTCAGAGCTGGTGAAAACTTCATCAAGAGTTCGTCTTAACATCCACAAGGGTAAGACCAAAATCCTCAAGTTCAATGCTGTGAGCAACGAAGCTGTCACACTACATGAAAATGTGCTGGAGGAAGTTCAGGAAGGAGGAGCTCCAAAGAATTATCACAACACACAAAAAACAGATATATTAACTCTAGCGTCAAATCAGTCCTGTAATACGGAGCCGAGACATGTAGGTCAAGTAAACCAACCACAAAGAAAATACAAACATTCATCAACAATTGCTTAAAGAATCCTTAGGACTCACTGACCAGACACCATATGCAATTAATCTTTAACCGACCAACCAAATGCCGGCAGAGGAAAATATCCGCAGGAGACGATAGGGGTGGATTAGGCATACTGTAAGAAAGCTCTCAACTAGTATTACCAGACAGGCCCTGACATGGAATCCCAGGGCAGCAGGGCAAGAGATAAAATAGGCTGTCCAAGAAACTGCTGGCAACGCGACCTTCTGGCGGATACACAGAAGTCTGAATAGACCTGGAATGATATTTAGCTGTTTAGCAGTTTAGCGGATGGCCAGGGATATAGATCAATGGAGAGCTTTAAATTTGTTGACGGCCTATGCCCTTGGAGGGGCGATGGGCATAAGTAAAATATCCCACTTAAAATTGGAACTATAGTGTGTAAGCATGCATTTGAAAAGCTACAATTTCATAGATTTGACGTCATCATTACCGTCGCATATATCTAAAGATGATCATGAAACTCTTAAAATTACGAGATAATGTATTTTTTCATATTTATTTGCTACAAAAATTAGTTCAAAACTTCATTTTTTACTCACTTCTTATACTAAAGAGAAAATTTGAGGCACTTCATGATTATTCCAAAAGGCCTACAAAATTAATGACATTCCCGGTCCTGTACCAATCATTAAGTTACTAACAAAGTCAAGTTAAATTCAGTTATGTATATCATAACTCTGTAACTTAGAATGAAAATACAGGCCAATATATTTATTGTTATTTATTCAATATTTAATTAGTTTTGCCATTGAATTTGATAGGGTTGCAAATAAACAGAAGTTTAAGTCTAACTTAAATGGTTCTTATATTTCACCTTTCACAATATTGATAAATTTCATGACCGTGGTTGGTGGAGTTTGCAAACAAGAACAAAAACCAACACATTTCACGTTTTTTTCAATGTAACATAAATGCTCAGAATGGTTGCGTCGAGCAAGGAACGCAAATAAGTGATCGTTGATGTAAATAGTGTCATACCACCATATGAAACGCTTGTTTTTCAGTGACCTCGAGGTCATTTCAGTACATTTGTATGTTCGCACAGGTGCGAACGAATACACTAAACAAATAAACTAAACTATACTCAGTACCTGGAATATACTATTTGGGCCTGGACGTATCAGTCTTCGAAAATCATCAATAACTCTCTTTAAGTCTCACCTAAAAATACGAGAAACATATTTGTAGTAGAGTGATTATATGCAAAGCTTTCTGATCTATTTGTTACTGAAATAAAATGTATCCGTGTTCTTGGTGAGAAACGTTGTGAGCTCAGACCCCGGGCCGGCGAATCTCGCATAAAATTGTCACTATTTCAGGCTCGTTTATAAGTTTAAATTTATAGTGCCAAGTTTGTGTTTGCATACCGAGACAGAAAATCAAAGCAAATCCCAAACTTTAACAAATAGTACTAAACAAATTATTGTTGTCATTTAACTTCTAATTTATTTACTTTTTTCAGATGAACAAAATCGTAATAATTTATTTTATTCGAGGGCGCCAGATTCGGATTGCTTCCAAGTTTCAACTTCAAGTTTCAAGTTTAGTAATCAATGACCCCTTATGGGGTATGTGATAAAATGAATACAAAAGAATGGAATATAAAACATGAAAGATAAGATATAAAGATAATAAAAACATTTACATGACTAAATGATAAACAAGAAAAACATTTTTTTTTAATTATTTACACCCTCTGTAATTCTACATAGTAGAAGCACAAAGGAACTAGTTTTTGTGAAAGACGAGGGAAACTTCAATTGATGATTGCGATCAAAGTCTTGCAGAAAGCTGCTAACTTAAGCAAGGTATTCTTGTCTGATGATGATAATAACTGCCCAAATTTTAAAGTGTTAGGATTACCAAAGAGTGTAGAAGCTCTTTGGGATTACATTAGTACTCTTTATCAATATATTTCTTCCCCTCTCTTACAAAATGGGGACAATGTAAAAGATAATAGTATTCATCGCCAACAGCATTTAAGATTACATAGTTGGCATTTTCTTTCCACCAAGACAGCACTATCATATCGACCCCTTTTTAATGGGAAAATTATGGTCAGAAGAGCGGAATTTTGTAAGGAAAACTCTGGTTTGTTGTGGTACAATAGATAAATAAATAAAGTTATATGTATATTATTCTGTTTGAAAATTCGAAAGATTACACCTCTACTTGAGTTAAAGACTGGTATTTTCCATTCGGCATTGTAATTTTCGTTATTGTTATTATTTTATTTATTTATTCTGTTTTTAGCCAATGAATACTTGTTGCTTCTTGTCCTTCCCAAATGCTAGTCATTTTACAATCCTTTAATACCATGGGTGGCTATAAACACCCCTTTGATCAAGTGAGAACAGTAACTTGTACATGATATTTGTAAGTTTGAATGGTTTGGCAGTTAGGATTCTATACCAAAAACATATCTTCCGCTGATATAGATAAGCACTTTTGTTCTACCCAGCTCACCATCGACAATGATATTATTGGTTGATCATGACTTAACCTTTAGAATCATTTTACAAAACTTTAAAACAAAGCTTTCAATTATTTCAAGCTTCTCAAACGCCACACTTCAGAATCATAGAGTAGGATGGGAAGAACCATATAGTCAAAAAGCTTATTTTGTATGTCAATAGGTAAAAGCAAAGAGCTTCTTCTTCTGTGTAGAAGCTCTTTGGTAAAAGTAATTTTTTACACTTAGTCATCTGAATCTGAATCTGAATCGGTTTAGTCGGCAAAAATCCTTCAAGAGAACATGAACGTCAACCGAGCGTAAACAGTATGAGTACAAAAAAAAAAAAAGTACGCATGGCCTTTCTTGCTTGATCAACGAGAAACTTCTTATGTTTCTCAAATTTACCATTGTAATTAAACCTAATACCCAAGTATGTCATTTCATCGGAAAGTGATAATTGCCCTTTGGCTAATGCGCTAAATGTAGGTAGCACAAAACTAATAAGGTATCACTCCGGCATCCAAAAATAAAAACCCTCAGAGAAAAGGCTAATAAAAATATTTTTGAGAGGTCCCATTTCAAGGGACAGGAAGCTGAGAAGTTGAAAATTCAGGAATGGTAGAGAAAGAATAGGTCTAGACTATGCATATCCAAACTTTACGAGATTTGGTTTGGTAAAAGTTTCATGGGGAACTATTTTACCATGGACCCATACCAAAATTTAAATGAATTGGTGAGGTGTATAACAGCTCTTTACTTCAGCCTAGAAAAGGGGCCAAAACCTGTAATGACCCCTATTAAATATACCCTCATCCGAGAGATATTAGATGGTACTTTATGGAAAACATCACAAAAGATCCTAAATTTATAACATTCTGGTACAAAAAGGACCCCGAACTTGACTGTTTCATCGTAGCTTTCGATGGGGCGAATAATTAGTTCCGTGCTACCTCAAGGTCACTGAAAGTGTGAAGTTGCATAACTGACGTTAGACCGCAGCATACACAACCTGCCTGTAGGCTATGAGTGACTGACATGGCAAAAACAGTTCTGCGATTTTCTAAATCTTGCTTTCTCGCTTCTTCATTGTTTGTAACAACACTAAGACATTTCGGGATGAGTTGTGCTACACTAACGTTAGATACTTTCACGCGTAAATGCGAAGGATGTAAAGGTCGGTTTAATGAGCTCTACATAACTGCAGAGAAAAGAAAAGATTTGGCCAGGCATGTTCTTTACTTCCCAGGCGATGTTCAGGTTTGTAACCTCAGACTGCCGCACTTAGTTAATAATCTCGCATAAGTTTCCCGGTTAGTGGTTACACTTCCAGTTATCACTTGAATAAGTGCATTATAGAAAAAAGAATACCATTCAAGGGCTTAGGAAGCGGGGGGTTCACCCCCGTCAAAAATGTGGAAAGGGGGCGGAAGTATGATTCCCACCCCCCCCCCTCCCCCTCACACTTTTCAGGGAAGAAAACCCCTAAATGTTAGGCTTATTTGTACCCTCTCTGAAATATAATCCTTTTCGGCGCTTGTTCTTCTGATTTATTTGATTATAATTTATAATACTTTGGTCCATGCCCGATGTTTAGTTTTCCCATTTAGGCCTAGGGCCTATAATCATTTGAATTACGCAGTTCCAGAAAATATCCATACCCTGGGGGTTCTGAAGCTGGGAAATCATGGAGGGGGTCTGGAGCTGGGAAATCCTGGGGGGTTTCTGAAGCTGGGAAATCCTGGATGTTCCGGCTGGCTGGGGGGTTCTGGGGGAAATCCTGGGGTTCGAAGCTGGGAAAGTCCTGGGGGGTCTTAAAAATCACCACACTTGGCTGTAAAATGTAGCATTACATCGTATACACCGACACTTGCGTATGTGTAACATACAGCATGCTGTTAGTACGTGTACATGCAGGTGACAGGTCACTGCACTGTTAGGGTGTATGTACTGCCACGTACGTTGTGTCACTAACTTACCAGTCTATTCTTCTTTGTTAATAAAAAAAAAAAATGAGACTTTGTTCCTATTGTGCCTATGCCTTTGCCACTTGTCATAGCAAAAGGTGGATGAAAAATAGAAAAGGAATGTGAAATTTGCAAACTGGATATTAATCCTCTAAGGCTCTACATTTATACAACTTGGTGTTGACATAATGGGATTGCCATACGAGGGTTGTTCGGCCTATAGGCCTAGCTGTTATACAACTCCTATGTTCTGGAGAATTCACACGTTGTAGAAACTAGAAAATTGATGATTGAAAAATAACTTATTTTTTTGGATATTATGCACTTGTCAGTTGTATGACTCACCCCTACTACCCCCGGCAAATGTGATTGTGAGTCATTGACATCTGAATCAGAGACTCACATGTGCATCATTGTACCCAATTGCCAGTCAGCAGAGCTCTCTGGGGTGAGTCAATATACTTTAGACTGTTGACTTTGTACAGAGGTGAGTGATTCGTGGTAAGTCTTTCCAGAAGAAATGTCAGTCACCTAAGTGACTGAGGGGTGCGTCAAATTATGTACATGTTTTGGTCACCCACCTTTGTGCAATGACTCACCTTGTCCGGGGGGTGTAGGGGTTAGTCACACAATTGAAAAGTGCATAAGCCTAGTCTAAATGATACACTTAAAAAAAAAACATTTCAGAAATCTTTATCTATTTTGCCTCATAACAGGATAAACCTTCCATCTCATGTTTTGGTGTCCATCTTTTTTAGTCACCACACGTTTGTTTCCGACTATTCAAACCTTTGCAAATAAGTTTTAAGATGTTCCACTAAACAGCAGGTTGATTTTTTGTTGACAACAAGTTTTTTGTTTAGATAATTTTATTAAATAGTTTTAGTTAAAAAACTGTGTGCGAAAACAAATAAATGAAACATAAAAAAATGTTCAGATAATATAATAGTACTTTGTTAACATTATCCTAATTTTTGCCTCAAATTAATCTAAAACATTACCCCTGCCACCCCGGCAATGTCAGCCAAATGTGAGTCATTGACATATGAAATAGTAACTCATATGTGCATCATTGTACCAAATTGTCAGTCACCAGAGTGACTCTGTGGTGGGTCAATTTACTTCAGACCCATTGACTTTGTACAGAGGTGATTGATTTGGAGTAAATCATTTCACAAAAAATGTCAGTGACCCAAGTGATTGAGGGGTGTGTCAATGTACATGTTTTGTCCACCCACTTTGGTGCAATGATTCACCTTGTCCGGGGGTGTAGGGGTGAGTCACACAATTTACAAGTGCATAATAGCCCCAATTGCAACGTTTCAATGACCATGCTTTAGAGAGCTCGTCAATCAATTTTTATACCAAGAAAAATAGTCCAGTAAATGCTTCGAGAAAAGTAACTAAAATTACCTTAAAAACAATTTTTGAAGACATGGATGGGCTTTAATCATCATGATTATATGGGCATTGTTTCGTTTTCATACAGATCTTAAAACTGAGATTTTCATATGTTTTAAGACAGCGTTTCAAACAGCACAGCACGGTATATGGTATAATGCTGTTGTAGTACCCTCGGACGGCCAGCCATTACCAATGAGAGCCATTTAACACGGCTAGCATCAGTCCGATGGTACTACAGAAAGTACTCAGTGTATGCCTAACAATTAAACTCAAAACTTAGAAAGTTATTTGGCCAACACTGCAGTAGTAGAATTTGGCCACTATTTGTGCTATACTTCTTCTTGCTGTATGTTGAGAGATGTTCCCAAATTCAAATAGGTTTCATCACAGCTGTTACAGTAGGAAATTTGTTTTGAACCACTTGTTTTCCTTTTGTTTTGAACCACTTTGATTCCTTTTGTTTTGAACCACTTGTATTTTCCTTTTGTTTTGAGCCACTCATGTTTTTTTTGCTTTGAACCATTTGTAATTTCTTTTTGTTTTGAACCATTTATGTTTTTCTTTTGTTTTGAACCACTCATGTCTTTCTTTTGCTTTAAACCACTCGTGTTTTCCTTTTGTTTTAATCACCCATGTTTTCCTTTTGGAGACCACCTGTACATAGAGTTATGTTTTACCACACACTAGCATGTACATACATGGTTTATGATTCACCACAATCACCAGGGGAATTCCATACTGGAAAGTTGTTGTTTTTTCCTGCCAAATATTTGGGCCAAGAATCTCAAAATTCAAGTATGAAATACGCCGCTTGATCTGATTTTTAAATTTAACATATTTGTGAAAAAAATATGTCAGAATTGGTGTAAGAATCTGCTTCAACTCTAAAGATCTTCATTGTATTACATATTTGCCATTGTGGGGCTAATAAGTGGCTCTGAAAAAGAACAGGACAAATACAAGCTTCAACATTGAAATAAAGGACAAACTCTTTAAAACATTATTTGTTGTGTAACAACCTGCTGGGTTTGTTTTGGTTTGTTGATGTTTAACAGCACCACCACAGTCAAGTCAAATGTGCCAAGTACATTAGGGTGTTAAAAATCTAAGGTGCAAGAGTTAGGACAGAGAGGATTGGAAGAGGGAAAGGAGAAAGGAAGGAGAGAAAAAATAGAATAAATATTAAAGTAGCAAATAAAGGTAATAAAAAGGAAGGAGGGATTGGATGGAAGGATAGAAAAGGGGAAGTGTGGGTAAGGATTAGATCAGGTGGAATAAGTTGTTATTGTGGAGGAAGGTGATGATGTTGGAGGAAGGATTGTTCTTGAAAAGATCAGAAATGGATGTGGAGGAGGAGAGGAGTGATTTGGAGTTCAGGAATAAGGGACAGGTTGAGAGGATATGTTTGATCAAGAGATACAGTGTTGCAAGTAGGGCAGAAATATGTAGGAGAGCCTGAAAGAAGGTAGGAGTGGGTGAGAAATGAGTGATCTGAGGCAGATGCAGGTGACAACAACGTCCTGTCTATGATTGCGACTGTGCAGGGGAGGGTTGGTCCCGACTTTGAGATTGATAGTGTGAAGTTTGTTACTGGTCTCAAGATTCCAGGCGTCTTGCCAGATCTTCCTGAGGTAGCTGGAAATGGTGAAGCGGAAGTCAAAGTGAGGAATAAGAATAGGTGTAATGTGGTTTGACAGAGTGTTGTTGGTGGCTCTGTTGGCCTTCTCGTCGCCAGGAATGCCAATGTGGCTGCGGATCCAGAAATTTTCTTCCTGAGGAAGAGAGAGCGTGAGTTTGTTTAGGATTTGGAAAATTAGTGGATTAGACCACAGCATGTTGAGGATGCCAGTGAGAAGATTTTGAGTCAGATGATGAAAGTGGGGGAGGAGAGTTCTGTGAAGTTTAAAACTAGGGGATAGCCTTTGCTTCAGCAGAGTAGATGGAGACTCCATTAGGTAATCTTGAAGAAAGGATGAGGCGGGACAGGTGCCTGCAGCTGCATATGAGCCTTCCTGTGTGAAGCCGTCAGTGAAGAGAAAGGAGTAGTTGTAGAAATGTCTACTTTGTTGGTAGTATTTGGAGCGAAAGAAGGCTGGGTTGTGAAAAGCTTTTGTGTAGGAGGAAAGGCCAAGGAAAACTTGGGGAGAAGGGATGGGATAGTGTGTCTGGTTATCGAGAAAATGTTGATGTTGGCTTTGGGGAAATGAGAATGCATCCATACCGAAAGGTGGGGATATGTTTGCTGAGGTTGGTGAAGGAAGGAGAGTGGGTGGAATGGAAACATGGGTTATGTGGGTCAGTGAGGATGCGAAGAGCGAAGGAGAGACCGGCCCTGGTGCACCTGAGGGTTACACAGTTATAAAAGAAAAGATAGAGCAAGAATTCTTAATGAGCTGAATGCTTCATTGTCCAGCAAAAAGGTGAAAACCCTAAGAACTCTAAAATTGTTACAATATGCAAATTGTGTAACTTGTCATCACTCGAATATCTCTTCAAGTGAATAAGGTTTTTTTTTTTTTTTGCTGCCATTGTTGAAAGTAGTACAGTTGACTGTGACTTGCATAAGTTTTGAAGTTTATACCCCTATTAGCATTTTAGTAGGAAATATGCTCTGCAAATTATCATTTGCTGAAATTTAAGCCCCTATCAGCATTTTAGTAGGAAATATGCTCTGCAAATTATCATTTGCTTTAATTTAATTACTATACTGTATATAAGATGTTAGACATACCTTCAAATGACTTCATTGTCAATTTCACGTTTATAAAAAATATTGAAAATTTGTTCACGCATGAGTCATTTTTAATATAGCACAATTTGGTTACAATGAATGTTTATAGCCAGATGTAGCCAACATTAAGTTATCCTACACTTTATCAACCTCCCAGATGTATGTGTGATTTTATATTACATTGCTATTGATACATGTAACAATGTACTTTCTTTATATTTTTTTTTCTTTAGAACTACTTTGATGAGATGTGTCTAGAAAAACAAGCGAGTGAATGGTCCCAGTGGTCTTATGAGAGAGTGGCTAGCATTCTCCATGAAAAATTTCCGAACTCTTTAGTGTGGATTGTGGTACCATCTAGGAAGCAGGATGGTATTTTTAGCTGTTTTGATAACCTTGTAGTATGTGATCATCTCTTTTGTGCACCAGAAAGTTATAATTATTTTGACTGCATAAAACATTTGAAATTATTGATGGAGAATGGATGCAAGGAAGTAGCAGAGAGTTGGAAGTATACTGATGAATCTTCATGTGTTGCAAAACTTAGTAATAAGGAGGCAGTGTGTGATTCACTGCAAGAAAGATTGCAAAAATTGAATGATTTGCCAGTTACTTTAGTAGCATTCAGTAAAGGTTGTGTAGTGCTTAACCAGTTTACTTATGAGCTCCAGGAAGCCCGTAATGATTGCCAATTGACATCATTTCTTACAAGAGTGAAATCTTGTATTGGCTTGATGGGGGTCACATCGGTAACACTCCAGTGTGGATTACAGACTCCAAAGTTTTAGATCAACTCATCGCAATGAACTTTGAAATTAATGTTCATGTAAGTTTATACCAAATTAAAGACAAATTGCGCCCTCACATTGGCAAAGAAGAGAGGATTTTTGTTGACTACCTGAAAAAAATGAATGCAAATGTCACAGAGAAAATTCATTTTCCAGGGAAGAGAAGTTTTACAAATCATTTCAAGGTTTTGGCAGCATTCTAAGGTGTTGGGGGTGTGATGAGGACTTGATGGAAATCAATATTTTATTCGAACCATAAAGTGCTTTAAATTCTGAACAGAATAAATGCCAAATCACCTGTAGCTTCAGAGTTATTGCTCATCAAAATTTTGAAGAGTTTTAATGAATGGAAAAGTTATGATGTATTGAAGAGAAGACAAATTGTAATTTTGTGAATTTCTGTCCTAAATTTAAAATCATCATACTCTTTTCCCTGCCAAACTTTGATTGAGGTTGTAATGGAGATTTAAAGCCTGATGTCCACATTCAAGTGCTCCCATTCATGTACAGTAGTAACATTGGTGGAGGATTCAGACTCCTAGCTTGATTTAAAAGAAGCAGGGTGCTAGACTTGTTGAGGGGAACATTAATGCGCGTGCAAAGTGCTGCATTTTTTTGAAGTGGAGTCCAGGGGCCTCCTTAAGACTCAATCCCATGATGAAGAAGCTCTGGGATTTTAGCTAAAATCATACTGTACCTCAGAATGAAACTATTCTGACTGATTTTGCTGAGGACAATTCATAAGCCAAACAGGACAATGTCTTATTATGCTATCATTCTGTTGTCTGTATCCATGTAAGATATTTTATTTATGTGGTTAATTAAGATTATTAAGTTTAAAAAATAATTATATTTATACAAAAAAATACATTTCTTCTCATGAGGGGCAGGGCGGACCCCAGGGGTATGACGGACCCCATGGGGGCAAGGCGGACCCCATGTGGGCAGGGTGGACCCCATGGGTGCAGGGCAGACCCCATGGGGGCAGGGTGGACCCCAGGGGGAAGGGCAGATCCCAGGGGTAGGGAAGACCACAGGGGAAGGGTGGGCCCACAAAGGGGTGAAGCTATAAAACAGCAAAGCTAGAGGTCTAAGGATTGAAAAAACTTCAAATAAGGAAATTCATAGGTCATTTCAAAATTTATATAAACTTGCATAACTTGTTATAAATTGCGTGAAAATTAGAAATTACTGTAAAATGGACATATTTAAGCCTTCTTGATGAAAGTTTTTGCTATGTTTATGGTTTGCAGAATTATTACAGGAAAAGTATCATCCCATAGATAAATTTAGAAGTGAACGCCGCCGTGCTGGTAACGTCACTTCCAGTTTTCAATTTCCCATATTGATTACGAGAAATCTTCAATGTTTTTGATCACACATCCATCGGACCGACATAGGGGCCTACATGTGTTATTGATAGTATCACAGATATCTCACAATCAATATGGAAAATTGAAATACAGAAGTGACATTACCAGCATGGCATGGCACTTCTGGATTTATTTATGGGACAGTATCTTTCCTTTAAGCTCAAGTTGTTGCTACCTCCGTAGATCTTTAAAACAAAATGCAATGACCTCAGTTTTTACAGTACTTATATTGCCGCACGTTGTCTCTAAAAAACTGCTTAATCTGCTGTATTCTTATATTGTTCAATTTAGCAGATTTGTGTTTTAATATTTTATAGCTTCAATCCAAGTTGTTAATACCTGGGTCAATAAACGTCACACCCTTTGTTAATACCTGGGTCAATAAACGTCACACCCTTTGTATAAAATGAGATTACCATTAATAGCTAAAAGTAACCCAAATAATTTTTACTGAATACATTAATCAGTACTTGTAGTTCATAATGTTATTTTCTTCTGCCCGTAAAATTTTATCAAGCTTGGTTACCTAAGTGAACATAAGCAGGATGTCATACTGTGCTTGGCAAAAGAAATGATAATGACATTAGCAGTAGTATTAAGTACAGGTGGTAAAATGTAGTAATTATCTTTCTATTTCCAGGTGCAAAAACACTCATTAATATCAGTTTCTACAAGAAGATCAGGTAAAAAAAGCTTTCCAGAATTTAGAAATAGATATATCCCTGTTAAAATTTTCTAAGAGAGTCATATGGGTATGATCTAAGATTCTGATATAAATATTGAGGGCCAGATCATAATGAGATGAGTCACTCCTGTGTTTTTAAGCTGCATAAAACTATTTACTGACATAAAGAATGTATCATCATTAAATAATTCTCCCAATTATTTTACCTACCAAATATTGTTCAATAATTTTTGCTTAAAGGAGCACTAGACCGAATTTCACAGATATATTATCCACAACAGATAGATAAACTTTATGTTTCCATAGCCCACAGATGACGTAAGAGCAAAAGTCACTTGAATATTCATATTAACCAGAAAATTGCCATACCGCTCCGTGCTAAATAAGCATTTGGTTTGTGGGGGGATCCCTAAAAATACACCCTCACTTTTGGTTACAGTGCTCCTTTAAAGTGGCCATGAAGTGTTTTCTTACAATGGCTTGATACACCAAGGTATTTTAACTGAGAAAAATCAGTGATGTAAGAAGCCACTATTCAGAAGTTTCACTCCCTTCCCCCCCCCCCTCCTCCCTCCACCCTCTATCCCCCTCACACTTTTCCTGGCAACCCCAATTTACTGTCCAGTAAAGTGACAACAAAAATATTAAGATAACAATAATTGAAAGTATTTTGGTCCTCCCACTTTTAAACTTTTTAAAGGCTGCTAAACTGAACAGTATAACCTACAAGTTTAGTTGGATGTGTAGCAATAACTTGAGCTAAATTTAAACAAAATATGCTGAAAATGATGAAAAGCATTTTGAATTTTAAGACTTATTGTAATAAATTCTGTAAATATTCTTGTAGATTTGTGACTTGAGCAGAAATAGAAAATTTATGAATGCCCTCTTTGAATTTCCACAAATTGTACTTTCATTAAGACATTTTTAGTTGACAAAGGCATTTATTTCAAACTTAATTCCAAAACCATACTTTGTATAATTCACAGGTAAAGTCGTGTACGGTAAATAAATTAATCAGTGGTACTGTAGTTGCGTATGTCTCATCATTGTACTATAAAATAAATTAATCAGTGGTATTGTAGTTGCGTATGTCTCATCATTGTACTATGAAATAAATCAATCAATGGTACTGTAGTTGCATATGTCTTATCATTGTATTATAAAATGTTCAAAGTTTACCTTTTAATGCTTTCACTGTGGTTTCTATTGTCTCTAAAGTCATATTGTACCGTCTTTTTGGTATATATATTTGATCACCTTTAAAGCTACTTATGGGGTTGCACGTCATATATCATACTAAACAGGAGCAGATCCTGGCTTTTTAAAAAAGTTGGGTTGAGGGGACTACTAAACTGCTAAATAAGTATTTTCTTTTCAGTTAGTGTCTAACTTTGATCTATTGCTAAAATCAACAGTAAAGGGGAGGGGTGGGTCTGCATCCATGGAGAATATTGTTCCTTTCTCTTTGTTACCATTATGTGAATGTCCCAAGTAATACTATAAATACAACTGTTATGTCAGTATAAGGAATTTATCATTTTTTATTTGCAAATTCCTTGCATCACTTGAAACATCTCATCATGTTGCCTGTTGTTTTGACATGTGTTTTAATATGCCGTCATGCGTAAATATCCAGTTCATCCTGTCATTTTAATTTTGTCGTTTATTTTGTGCCAATTTGCACATGTGATGTCTAAGAGTGATAACGCCTCGTTTCATTTGCCAGGTTACAATATATATTTTGCTCTGCACGATATCAGCACTGTATGGTGTGCAATACATTTATTTGATCGTTAGAATTTTATCTTGCATAGTGCTTTTCACGTTATTAATTTTATTCAGACATGCCATTCGCACAACACATAAACTTCGGCAAGTATTTATTATGGTTTCTTCTTAATAGGTTTTACAGGTTAATGTTCGACTTACGAATGGTTTTGCAGGTTTGCATTGAATATGTAAAATACATTAATGTGCTGGCTTGGGAGTTTAATCATGTAATGAGATATAAATAAAGTGCAATGAAGTGATATATGCAAAGTTTTTGAGAGAATTATCGCAACTTATGTAAACCCTAACTGTAAATAATGTGTTCCTGCAGGATGTTTTCTGCTTTCAGAATTAGATATGTTAGGAGAGAATATATATATATATATATATATATATATATATATATATATATATATATATATATATATATATATATATATATATATATATATATATATATATATATATATATATATATATATATATATATATATATATATATATATATATATATATATATATATATATATATATATATATATAAATTTATATATATAGATATATAT
Organism: Chiridota heheva; assembly: GCA_020152595.1. Classification (NCBI taxonomy): domain Eukaryota; kingdom Metazoa; phylum Echinodermata; class Holothuroidea; order Apodida; family Chiridotidae; genus Chiridota; species Chiridota heheva. Next base: position 3,676 of record JAIGNY010000579.1, on the reverse strand, counting down.
ATATAATCTATGTATATAAATATATGTATATATATAATCTATATATATATAATCTATATATATATATATATATATATATATATATATATATATATATATATATATATATATATATATATATCTATATATATATATATATATATATATATATATATATATATATAATCTATATATATATATGATTTATGTATGTGTATATATATATATATATATATATATATATATATATATATATATATATATATATATATATATATATATATATATATATATATATATATATATATATATATATATTGTTAATTAATTTGCAGACACTCGTGTAATTTGATAGAACTGGTATTTAGCAGAGCTGCCTGATAAATGGAAGGAAAGAAATAAAACCCATTGAAGATATTTGATCGAATAACTCTTGGTTGTTCCCCCTGCCCCCTTCGAAAGTCTGTGTCCCCATCCCTTTGTGTGAAATCTAACGACAAATATGTTACAAGCGAATATATGGAGACTGCTTAAGTGCCCTCTTTTGAAGTATTTGTTGTCCGGACCCTCTCTTCTTTGGGAAAAATCCTGGCATATATGAGCCTGCCCTTTTGGTAGATCCCAGTTCAGAAAATGACGCCACGCCGACATAAATTTGTATTTGATTGTTTTGGGTCAAAATACTTTTATATATAAGTGGTCAAGGCAAGCCAATGAGCAAATTCAATCAAGATGATGAATGATGTTAATTTAGTCGCAGATGCAGTTTCCACCACTCCCTTCTTTTATTTCTTCTCTGCCAGTCTAACACTTCGCTGTGTAGTTCGGAAACGAATTGCTAGTGTCGCGATCTTTGACTTTTAGAGCCAGCAGAGATCAGTGGCGTACGAGATGAGAAGTGGGAAGGGGGGGAGTCTAAAAAAATTGGAGGCAAACAAAGATGCGGAAAAAATGTGTATCAATGTTCGGAAAAAAACTGCATAATCCTTTAAAAGTAATTTATTGAGACGGAAAATTAAATTTGCTGAATGTTTGCAGAATGGATTTGTTTTCATTTACTCAAGGATACTGGGAGTGCAGTTAATTCACCTAAGTTTCAGAATGAATATAAAAAGGTAACAGGTCGGTTTGTCCGAATACTTTCCTAAACATGAATATGAATGAATTTGGGCAGACAGTGAATTTGCCTTAATCTTTTTGTATGTGAGAAAAATTTGTCAATTTGCCTGAATCTTTTCCGAAAGCATAGAACGCAGGTAAATTTGGGCAGAATATTGATTTACTTTCTTGCAAACGAATGTGCATATTGGCTGACAAATCTTTGCACAAAAATCCTGAATCATTATTTCGAAAAATTGTGGTTCAATTTAGAAAGTATATATAAGTTAAAATGTCTAAAAGTTTTCATACCAAAACTTACTTTATGAATAGATCATATCAAGATATTTCAGAATTATGCCAAGTTTTCCCTAACGAATTTGAATTAATTTGGGCATTAACTTATTTTCCCCCCATTTTGTGAGCGATTGTGTACTGAATATTTATTTTGACAGAGTGATTTTCCTGAATCTATTTCGAGCAGTTAACGAATGGAGAAGAATTGGGACACAGAGTAAATTTGCCCAAATGTTTTTTTGGAGCGGCCGGGCGCCTGTAGCCCGAATGCCACGGTAAATTCAAGTAGACAGCTAATTTGTTGGAATATTCTTATTACCCAGAAAATTGATGTACCGTTGCGTACTAGATAAGCATTTAATTTTGGGTAGTTTGGGGACCCTTAATTAAATACGCCCTCACTTTCGCTCTATTGCTCTTTTAACCAATATAATCCATTTGAAAGTTTTAAACGACCGGAGTGTAACCAAGATTTATTGTTGGGGTGTGTGTGTGGGTTGGGGAGATGAGGGGGAAGGGGGAGTCACCGTAGCCAATCAATTTTGAATTTTCAACAAGTGAAAGTATCTTAAGAGTATGCATCCAAAAATTCATGAAAACAAAGCCATTATATATTTTGCTTTATAGAAATAAAGTACTATTTGATACGTTTCGTTTCCAGACTGTATGGGTCCTTTAAATTTCTTTAGCAGCAAAATTGGTCAGGAACTTTGTTTCTGTTTTGAGAGGGGATTTTACCACCTTCTCGACCGCTTTACTTTCGGTTTAATCCATGAAAAGGAAATAAGAATGATATCGGATCAGGACGCAATCACATTTCCTTGTAAGCTCTGAGATAGTAAGATATCCCCTCAATTTTCACTTAACGTTTTGAACAACTTTTGTGATTTGACCTTCTTGTTATTTAAAGAACGGGGGAACATGGAACGAGCATTCTATATAATAATCATGACAGGTAACATTCGGGAAAATTATCAATCTTGCCTGAATATTTGGGGAAAATATGCTCTGCCCCCCAAAATAAAAATTGCCCCGTACGCCTATGGCAGAGATCCAGGGTTGTAGCTTACTATTGGGATGGGGGAGTGGCGCGGGGGTGATCGCAATCGTTACCCCTGTGGTGCAGGCATCCTTGTCCTTACAATCTTCGCCCTTGTCTCCCTCCCCCTTGCTTCCTCCTAGTAAGTGCCCTTGTTAAATTGATTTACTTCCTTCAGTTGTTTTAAGAGCTATTTTTAAAATCATAATCATATATTGGTTGGGGTTATAAAAATGTGTTTATAATTATACGTGTGTTAGGTTCTATTGTTTTTTGCCTCATCGATTTAGTTTCCATTTTTCTGAATATCATTGCTCTCAGATGATTCTAATTATAGGCAATCTGGCAATGATCAAATTTTAAAGTCAATTAAAGTGTTTACGTAACGAAGAATAAATTTAAGATTAAATTATATTGGTGAAAATACACTCCAACAAACGTAATATAGATATGAGCTATTGATGTGTTGTTTCTACTCTTTTTCATTTCAAAACATTTGTTTAATGACGACGAACCAGCTAAGTGTCAAGTGGGACCTCCCTCGATAATGAAGTGTTTGCATAGGTGTAGGAACTGGGGGCACGGCACGTGCCCCCTTCCCACACAGCTTTTTCGAAAGCTTTAGTATTCACCGCTAAGTGCTTGATAGTTGATTACATATCATTAAAACTAGTATTTTTGTGATTATTTTACCTTGAAAGTTAGGAAAATCAATCAAAAATCATGTTGGCTTAATAATATGTACGGTAAATGACACAGCAGAAGCTTTCGATTATTATCAGATTATAAGGACCCCAGGAAAATACGTTCTCACTTTTCGGCCGAGTGCGCTCATTCCAAGTTTGCTTATTTATTCTATATTTTCGCATGAAAGACAGTGATTAAGCACAAAGAGAAGTTGCACAGTAACCCATGCAGAGTGTTACGTGACATAAGTGGCGTTGTTGGACGGAAAAGTCGTCAAAATGTGATGTACTATCTTTGTCATTGTACTTTGTAATTTCCGTCTGCAGGTGACCGTGACAAACGTACACTGTCTCAGCTACAAAACATGAACAGATGAGCCTCGAAAGGACTGCATTGGTCAACAATGAATGAGAGAGATTTTCATTGAGTAATAAGTTGCTGGTGTACGTGTTTATATTTTGTTAGAAAATAGCATTGATGTTACAAATGATTCAAATACTTCGTATGTACAAAATGCTCTTGTATTCAAAGTAGAACATCACATTTTTGCCACATTAAAGGTTTATGGACAGGTTC
>JAIGNY010000578.1:0-59467 GCA_020152595.1 Chiridota heheva | reverse complement strand
ACAAGATCCGCAAGGATGACAGCAATTTACGACACTTGATATGCCTCATGCCTATTTCCAGATCTAATTAGATGCTGCAAGTACACAACAATCAACACGCATCGAGGATTATTCAGGTTGACAAGCTTGCCATTTGATATTGCGTCAGTGCCAGCCATATTCCAGCGTACCATGGAATCACTACTTGCAGGGTTACAGATGTGTAGACCCTACTTAAATTACATCATCGTGAGTGAATAGACACCTGAAGAACATCTTGAAATCTGAAGAAAGTCCTAGACAGAATTGAGAGAAGTGGACTAAAGTTACAAAAGGAGAAGTGTAAATTTTGCAAAAGTTCTGGCCAGTATTTTGGTGACCGATTGGTTGCTGATGGACTTAGACCTTTAACAGAGAAGATTGAAGCAATTCAAAAAGCACCATGACCAACAAACCAGTCTGAGCTACAAGCATATCTTGGACTACTGGGATACTACTGCTAGGTCATCCCCAATCTGTCACACCAAATAGCTCCACTGACCCAACTTCTACAAAAGGAGTTTGTGTCAGAGAAATCATCAAAAGCCAAACATAAAGGTGCAGCTACGGGATCACAAACAAATGAACCAGACCCAAAGTTCAAATGTGGTGAGACACATAAGAAAGCCTTCCACGAATCAAAAATGCTGCTTCAGAGTGAACCATTGCTGGTACACTTTGGTCCCGCTAGACTGATGTTAGTCCTTACGGGTTAGGAGCTGTTATTAGTCACATTATGCCAGATGGAAGCGAAAGGCCTCTCTTATTTGCATCAAGAACATTGTCACCAAGCGAATGCAAGTATGCACAGTTCGAGAAAGAGGGACTCTCAGTTATTTTTGGCCTGAAGAAATATCACAAATACTTGCATGGTAGACAATTTACAATAGTGACAGATCATAAGCCACTTTTAGGGTTGTTTGGCAGTACAAAACCAACAAGTCCTATGGCCTCAGCTAGAATAACAAGACGGCAGATTATTATATCAGCCTATCATTTCAGCATTGTCCATAAAGAAGGCAGGTGCCATAACAATGCAAACGCATCGTCCCGATTGCCAATAGGAACCAATCAAGACAACATGTGGAAACATAATATTCCACAAGTGGAAAGTATCAACTTGCTGACAACTGAAATAGACAACCGGCCAAATGAAGCGGCGGAAGTAAAAAAGATGACAGACAAAGACCCTCTGTTAGCTCGAGTGAGACTACACCTTAACAGGATGGCCTAGAAAACAAACATTCTACCAAAGGAGAAAAGGAACCCTCTGTTATGCTTAAGGATTATGTAGTGTATAACTAGATCTTGTAATTGATCTTTTAGCTAAAAGTACAGTATATGTTTAAACACATTGGAAGTTGTTTTAAGTTTTAGTAGTCCTTCAAAAGAATTGATTTATTTCAATTTTATCTAAAGTCTTCATATGTGAATTGATATGTGCAAGCATAGTTGTTCAATTATATATTTACATTGAGGTAAATCATTTCTTAAAGAGGGAGGAGTTGTTATGTTTGAACATATAAACATGATGATTGAATATGTAAGAGGGCACTAGACTGTTTTGGAAAAAGGAACTTGGAGGTGTTGCTTAAAAAACTGGAACTTTTAACTAAATAGATGTTTACAATTAAGAACCTTTGTTTAGAGTATTATTTCGGAACTGCACCCATAAAACATAATAGTCATGCATGCAGTTAAATATGTCTTTCAACAACTTAGCGTCGCGTGGCAGAGGAGTTCGAGGAAACCTGACACTAGGTTATAAACCACCCAGAAGTAACATGTGAAGGGGGACGCGGGTGGCATATCATTAAAGGAGATATTTTGTTGTTGTTTTTCTGATACGGTTTTTATGATTTTGCATTAAAAAGTAGAATTTATACTCATACGATGTCCTGTGTGATGTGTGGTAATAATTTGCTATACATTAGCTTAGCAGCCATTAACTGGGACGACAGCTCCCTGCTCGGAAGTAAATGTACCACTGGTTTATGGAAGTTTTTTCATCCTTTGTTATTTTCAAAGTTGGAAGATGGAAGTAGAACATACGTTTTCAAAACATGGAAATAACATTTGTTTGCAGTTTTACAGCTCGTATATTTTTGTTTTCTTTTATTTTCTATGATGAAGAAGTTTCAACAAAATTTTCTTTATCTTTGGAAACTTATTTTGTTAAAGTGTTAAACTTTTTTCTTTGGACCAGGACCTTATATTCGGAATATAAATATCTGAGATCCGAGTAAGTTGATGTTGTTGATTTTGTTGTATATTCTCTTGTACATATTTTCCCGTAATTTTAAAGTCCTAACAAGTTGCCGATCGCTGCAATAAACATTACACAGCTTTTTCTGTCTTGTCTAAGGAGGAATTGGGTCTTTTGAGGTTGGACAACAGTTTTGCTAACCTTTTTTAACTTTACATGCTTTCAAAATATCCCATGGATTATCGTGAGCAATCAAGAATTGATTTAAAAAAATCACTAAATTTCAGGCAGTGTTATTTTCGCCGTACACTAAATTCCTTTTATAGAACACGAAGTACAGCCGTACCGCACTTTTTTAAACTGCCAAAGCTCAATTATATGGCAAAAATGTTTGCTTAAAATTGTTGGTAATGTATCTATTTCACTGAGATTTAATCTACATACACAAATGTAGATTACAAAATGTTGGAATTAAAAATAACAGAAAAGGAAAAAAAGTACAAGCAATAATGCACTTAGCGACTAAAAAATAATCTGCACATTGAAACGGAAACACTAAACTGGAAGGAAAGTAGAAACTATTTCTATAGGTGATCCTTTTAAATTGGTTTGATTAAGCTCGTTTCATAATTTGAAATCATAATCAGTTACGACTTGTCGTTATTAAATTCATGAATGAATTTAATTATTTTGATGTGATGTTTTAATGATTTTCCGATGTAAGTATTCCGATGTGATGTTCACATACTTTTAATGTAGGCCCCTAATAATACTTCGATTTGATGTTTCAAACTCCCAATGCATTTCAATATTGTGGAACGTTTTCACTCAACTCGAACCATTCATTGATTACTTAACTGAACGGGCATGGCAATATTTTTTAATGTTATAACGACACTATGGCTACTCGTTGTTCAATTTAAATTGTTTCGCAGTGGCGATGGCTTGTGAAACTGAACAAAATATCTCCCGATTTTGTCATTTTTAAACTCGCCTGTAAAGCGCCGGTAAAACGCCGTAAAAACTCATCGGTGTCAAACTGCTCGCATTGGTACTGTATTCTAGGGTTTTCATTAGCATTGTGCGGTAGTGCAAAATTTACACATTCAGTGTTGCTACAGTGTGCGTGCGAAATTAGCAGTTTGATTTGACTAGCCCGTCGGGCATTACTGCTCTTATTTTCAACTAGCCTGATTTAATTTTATACTTACCCGACTTTTTACAATATTGTTTAATCATGTAATTTTATTGTAAACACGTTTCCGTTGCATTGCCATGCCACCCAGTTCAACACCATCAACAGCCATTGTCACACCAGTCTTATTCTTACATTTCACGCAAAATAAATGATACACCATAGACCACCATAGATCAACTCATTCAGATGTATTTTGTACCTGAATTGTATTACTGAATAAATCAACCATGTAATACAAAAATGTTTCATTAACAATGATGTGTTTATATCAATTTATTTACGCAAAAAAGCTTGGAACAATAAAGTATGGGAAATGTTGTTTTTCAATGTTCATTACGAGAAGCTTCCCCAAAATAGCCCTATAAATATATGCGACTAAGTTTTCCTATTCTGTAAATCAAGGGAAACATTCCACTTTCATGTTTTCAATATTTACAATATAGTTTCAAAGTAGCCATTACTCTGTGATTGTATAATTTATTTATAAAAGCATCGGGATATGTAGGTCACTTATTCACTACCGGTATCTATAATATTACATGGACTTACTGTCTTTTCACACAATGTTCAAACAGCACCATCAGCATTCCCGTTAGTGCAATGATCAACGATAAGACCACGCCATTCAAATATTTGTGTGCAGAGCTAGAGCTGAGCCATGGGCTCATTAACATAATCATGCCAAAGTTGATAAGCCTGATTAGTTACAATATAACTGTCAATCTGTAAAGACCTGTTGTGTTCATGCCAAATAAGGAAGTTTTAGGGTGTCAACTTTCAGCTTGTGGAAGATTTTAGCAGCAAAAACTTCCGATACATGTGGAAGTGCATTCGTGATATTATGCTTCAGCCTCCAGACCAGGCAGTCAGACTTTGACGTTACTATGATTAATTGTATACATAAAACATTGAGAACAAATTTCAGATGCCTGGTACAAAAAGCCAACGATTGGGTCACGGCAACATGATTTTTTTCTTCAAACAACTTCATCACACTTAATAACCTCACGAAATAGCATTGTTCTAGGAAATTCCAAAAAAATGTTGTAAAATGAAAATCCCTTGTAATATCATGATTATCATTATTATTTTGTATGAAAAAGATTTCAATTGCAGGCGCAATTGAGAAGAACACAATTAAGGCCCGTATCGAACAATTACTGTACATTAATAGTGCAATGCAATACCTACTCCCATCCCCCGCGAATAAGTCAAGTACTAAAGTCCTCCACATGTGCGCAAAGAATTTGCGTGATTATATTGAGATCAGGGGAAATCCATTGATCAACCAAGTTCTAGAACACACAATCTGTGAATGCGCATGCCCTGAGCCCTATAGTTTCTGGATCTGACAACCCTTCACAAACTTTTACAAACTTAAACACCATGACTGAGTGTATACATTCTTGTTACATGTAACACTAACAGTGCGTGAATGTACATGTATACAGAAATGTGTATGTACGTGTATGCATCATCGGTAAACTTACGTAATGAAAAGATGGTACACGGACCGTATAGGATTTGAATCAGGAATATTGCAAACATAGCGTAAATATCAACCTTTAAAGTCAGCTAGAACTTGTAGGTATGCTGTCGTGTCTATTTCTGTCATAAATCTAGATCATTCTATCTGATTTTTGGACTAGCCCGACGGACCCTCAGGTCTTAAATTCTACTATAGTCTGACGGCCATTTTAGCTAGCCCCGGACTGTCGGACTTCTGCTAATTTCAAACACTGTGTTGCTACATGAATCCTGGTAGCATAACTACTACCGGGATTTTCCTCAACATTTCATCTATTATTCAAAGTACTTAATTATGTGATTGTCAATGTCATTCATTTGATGGCATAGCCTAGGCCAACTACAGTACATACTCAAACACAAACAGTTATCACACAAAGACAGATCAAAAATAACACGCTATATTTGGGCCTCTATTCTTAACAGAAACCTCCAAAAAGAAAAGAACAAGCCTTTGGAAAATTCATACTCAATGTACGATATTACATTACCACGTACGCACCTGGATAAAAGCAGTAATTTGTACACATACAGAAATTGGGATTCCTTACTTGGCTTGTATACTGCACATGCCGGTCCATGATGTTGGATTTGGGCAACCCTTCACAAGTTCACACACAAAAAAGTTTTCAACAATCAAAAAGTCACCACCTGGTTGCAACTTCAGACAAGAAGAATGTAAGACAGGGGGCTATCATAATACGGGATTATAAACTATATACATGAGAGCGGTACAAAAGTATTTACATCGTTAATCATTTGTTGTTTTCTCCAGAAAATATACTTTCAATAAGTACAATATCCATCTTTTCTACAAATATTTCTTAAAAAGGAAACAATTAGCCAAAGATTACTATAAATGACATCGTGGAACCCTCCGCAATAATGAACAAATCTATTTCAGTGTATTGCGCAAATTTCAAGTAGTTTTAATACTGTTCTTTGTTTCCAACAATTCATCGTTGTCCAGGTAATCAACTTTGTATCTGGGGTCCAGAAAGCACGATTTCTAGCAACTTGGCAAATTCTTACCTTTTGTAGCGAGCCCAGATATCCTTTAACATTCGTTGCTTCTTATCTTTTGCTAGCTTAGTGTCCCCTTCCTTTGCAGCAAAAATCTCTGTCTCAAAAAGAGTGAGTGTGGGGATGATTGAACTGCTGGTTACATGATTTTCCCCACAAATTATGTCAGTAAACAAGGAAACCGGCTCAAGTGTGCAGCAAATACTTGTAAGGATGTCTTTGTCCTGCCTTGTTGGTAAGAGGTGGCTGGTCTTGGGGTCCATGGCCAGCACCCTTTTAACCGCCTTGTCATGGTCCAACAGCCTTTTAACCATATCATACCAGGAACCCCACAATGTTACACTTTCCAGTGAAGATGTAAGATAAAGGGAAAATATAATTCAGATTGCTATTTTCAATTATTGATATCAATTTGTAATTTCTTCAATCTTGAAGTGTCATTTGTAAAACCAGGTTATGATGCCTGTATATCTGATCTGTTTTGAAATTTGAAATGTTCAAAATCATAGCTTTTGATTTGTTTGAATAAAACGGCTTAGGCCTAGAAATCATTTTTTTTTTTTGGAATAGCAGGGACCAGTATAAATGACAATTAAATATTGTGGAAGTACAAAAATGGACTCCCAACTTCCCAAATGTTATATTATTTGGTAATAGTAAATTAAAAAAAGTACCTAATTACTGGCCTGATAAATAAATATAAATGTATAATTAAATGTTTCTGACTAAATATTTACACAACATAACTACATAATGAGTCAATCAACAACTGCCATGGAAGTGATGCCACTTATGTATCAGATGTATTACGGGGTTAAGTAATTTCATGGACTTCAAATATGGATGATCAAAATTGTCCTTCAGATTTTTTTTTTAATAAAGTGAAGAAACATGGTTTTTGGTTCCGATGCGATAGTATCAGGAACATATGTGGTCATTATGGCATGTGTGTGTATGTGTGTATGAATGCGTGTGTGTGTATGTTTGTGACGTCCAACTCCTAAATGCGATATCTCAAGAACTATACACTGGATTCATGTCGGGTATGTGGTACACAGATAGATAGTCCATGGTCCGTAGATGTGCCCTATTGTTTTGGTAGTGATATCATGCATATCAATGAGTAGGTGGGGCTTAATGTAAAAACTTGAAATATATTTGAACAACCGCATGTCTGTTTTCTTTTATATTTGGTGTAATTATGATGTTAGCTAGTGTGTACAATGTTCATGATGTAAAAACGTTGAATTTCATTAATATACATAGTGGGCGGGCTTAATATAATTTTGATGAAAAAAGCTTGTACAAACAGTATCTCAAGAACGGTGAACTGGATTCATGTCATATTTGGTGCACAGATAACCCATGGTCTGTAGATGTGCCCTATAGTTTTTGGTGTTGATATGCATATTAATGAGTAGGTGGGGCTTAAATGTAAAATCTTGAAATGTTCATATATTAACAACCGCATGTCTGTTTTGTTTTATATTTGGGATACTTATGATGTAAGCTGATGTGTACATGTTCATGATGTAAAATATTGAATATCATTAATAAGCATAGTGGGCGGGGCTTAATATGATTTTGCTGAAAAGAGCTTGTGAACACGGTATCTAAAGAATGGTAAATTGGATTCATATCATATGTGGCACACAGATAGCCCATGGTCTGTAGATGTGTCCTATTATTTTTGGTGGTGATATCATGCATATTAATAAGTGGGAGGGGCTTAAAGTGAACATTTTGAAAAAGTGATAAATGAGCAACTATATGTCCATTTTGCATCATATTGTGCATGATAATTTTGTTGCTTATTGTGTATCAGCATATGTCATTAATATGCATAGATTAATGTGAAAGTACCATACCCTACCTCATGAACGATACATCAGATTTATGCTATATCAGGTACACAGATGGATCATGGTTCCTACCAGTGTTTTGCCTCTCGACCCCCACTAAGGCCCCTTAAGCATGCCCTTTGACCGCATGCCCTATGACCACACCCCCTAGTGTCCCCCTCCTCCCACCCTCAGCAAAAAGTGGCACTGCCATGTATACCTCTGGACCTTTGAGCCCTATGAATTCTTCCAAAAAAACAAAGAAAAGGTCACAGCGTCTATTACATTTGAGATACCTCCCTAAAATTCATTTTAAATCCGGAAATTTTGAGACCCCACCCCCATACAGCCCTTTCTACTTCAGTATCACAGACAAAAGTGCTCAACTTAAAAAGAATGAACCACCTTTGCCTCTCCATGCACCCCCCCTCCCCCCTCCATGCACCCCCTCCCCTCTCCCTCTCCATGCACCCCTCCTCCCCTCCATGCACCCCTCCCTCCCCTCTCCATGCACCCCTCCCCCCCCTCCCATGCACCCCTCCCTCCCCCTCCATGCACCCCCCCTCCCCCTCTCCATGCACCCCCTCCCCCCCCTCCATGCACCCCTCCTCCCCTCCATGCACCCCCCCTCCCCCCCCATGCACCCCCCCTCCCCTCTCCATGCACCCCTCCCTCCCCCTCTCCATGCACCCCTCCCCTCCCCTCTCCATGCACCCCCCCTCCCCTCTCCATGCACCCCTCCCCTCCCCTCTCCATGCACCCCCTCCCTCCCCCCTCCATGCACCCCCTCCTCCCCCTCTCCATGCACCCCTCCCCTCCCCTCCCATGCACCCCCCCCCCCCCTCTCCATGCACCCCTCCCTCCCCTCCCATGCACCCCTCCCCCTTAGAAAATTCTGCCTACAGGACAGAAACTACGTTTTTACATGCATTGAGAACAACGTGAATTCCTTATCTTTTTCTCTAAAACTTTTCATTTCGTTTACATTTTACTTTCGCTTTCCACCATAAAATTTTGTTCCGTTCTTTTTTGGGGGGTTCTCATTCTGTGGATGGGCATCTGCTTTCGGTAAGATAGTTCTTTTGTTTTTTTCCCTCCCGTTTTGTCCAGACCTTCACGCCCTTATCGATACTATACAGTGGTCCTCCAATAGTAGTTCTGCGATTTTTTTCTCGTTGCCTCGGGTCTCTTGGCCCTTGGTTTTTTTCATCATGACGAAACGCTTGTGCCTTGACCCTCCCTCCCCATGACCCACCTGCTAACTTGACCCTCCCTCCCCTTCACATGACCCACCTGCTACCTCCATTGACCATTCTTCAGCCCCAATCCCCAAAATCTTAATCATACATGCCACCAATAAACAAAAAAGCTTTAAAAGAGTTTCCCCTTTCACACACAAAGCGCTCCACAGCCTTGTCGGTACCCTCCCCAAGGTCTCTACTCTCAGATTCAGCGATCTCCTGGTGCACTGCGCCAGGGACACTCAAGCCATCACCCTTCTCTCCACCAAAACCCTAGCAAACACTGGTATTTACATTACAGTCACCCCCACCATTCCCTGAACTCCAGCAAAGGCATCATAAGAACTAGAGACTTAGCTTACTTGACCGATGATGACCTCGTGGAGGAACTAACTAGCCAACACGTCACTGAAGCCCGTCGTCTCGTACTCAAGAGAGACGGAGCCGAAACACCCACCAATACCATCTTCCTTACTTTCGCCACACCAACTCTCCCCTCCCACATCATTGCCGGCTACCTGAGAATCCCAGTCGCCCCTTACATTCCCAACCCTCTCCATTGCCATAATTGCCAGAGGTATGGCCATGGGAAAAACTCCTGCCACAGCCAAGCGCACTGTGGTAACTGCAGAGCCCTAGACCATGACAACACCTCCTGCACCAACACCCCACTCTGCACAAATTGCGACGGTAATCACCCAGCCAACGACGACGACGATGACTAGTAAACACACAATTACAATGACGGGGTTGTCACCTGCGTATTCGGTTATGATAGTAACAATGCTATTACAAAACGCTTAATACGACCTGGGCGTGAACACTGGTACGACGTACGGACAGACATAACATCGACAACCAAGTCAATGTCCTCGGCCTTTGATAACCACTTGTGGTGCACTAGCGTGTCTACCCAACCTAGGCTTGAATCCAGGGCCTCGTGGTGTGTAGACATGTATGATAACTGCTACACCACAGTTAGTAGACATACACCCAGCCAACCATTTCTCCTTCTCAAAAGACTGCCCCACCTGGCTTCAGGAAAAACAAATAACTAAACTGAAAACCCTTAATCCCAACATCACTTACCAGAGGCCAGGAAACAATTCCTCGCTTCCCTCCACACCAAGCCTTCCTACTCGAGTGCAGTCTCCTCTAACACCAATACCGCCCCCACCCCCGAGTGCAGTCTCCTCTAATACCAATACCCCTAACACAACTAAAACTGACTCACATGCCCAAACCGACCTCACCTGGCTCTTCTCACCCAGTCCTAAGCCCATCACCATTGCTAACAATCCAACCACACCCAATACCCAAACCACCTCCACCACTACTTCTCTCCTCAACCTCCCTTCCTTCTCTAAAACCTCCGCCGTCCCCTACACCAACACCTCTAATACCATCATACATCAAACTAAAGCCAACCAAGCTGATAATCAACAAACCAAGAAACAAACTACCAAACAACCAATCAACAAACAACCAATCAACAAACAGCCCGCCACCCAAACCCACTTGTATGACACTGAAGAGAATATGGATTGTTCGATTACCGAACACACCAATCATACTTCTCGTCCAACTTTTAAAAACAATCGCTCCCAAAGAAACAGAGACAGATCCAAAGAAAAAACAAGCCAACTCAGACCCAACAGATCTTCCTCTAGATAACCCCCTGCCTCCTTATGGCGTGCACCACAAATAATTACAATAACACCCTCAACATTATACAATGGATCATCAGAAGCCTTAAGGCCAATTCGGAAAAAAATGACCTACTGGCCACCACCTTCAAGCCGGTCATCTTCTGCTTTCAAGAAATTTCTTAAAAACCACTGACCATTACTCCCACAATAACTTCACTTGCTACCATAAACTTCAAGTGGACGCTGACAGGGACTGTGGGGGTGTCTCCATTCTCGTTAGACACGGTATAGCACACAGCCCAGTTCATGTGAACACCGAACCTCAGGCCATCTGTATATCTATCTCCCTCCACAAAACCATCGCTCTTTGCAATATTTATCTCCCCCTTAATGCCAACATTCAACCAACCAGCCTTAACAACCTCATCTCTCAGCTCCCGACCCCCTTTATCCTTCTTGGTGACTTCAACGCCCACAACCCCCTGTGGGGCTCCAATACCATCACCCCCAGAGGCAAGCTCTTTGAAAACACCTTTCGACAGAACAGTCTCTCCTTGCTCAACACTAACTCCCCGACCTACCTTCACCCCCCTTACCTGTATTGACCTGTCTATCTGTTCCCCTATTCTCCTCCTTGATTTTAACTGGAAGGTCACTGCTGATCTCTGTGGTAGTGACCATTACCCTCTTCTTATTCACTCCAACCATCAAACCCCCACCGACCACACCCCCAATTAAAACCTCGAGAAGGCCAACTGGCCCCTTTTTGAAACCCTCTGTGACTCACATCTCTCCCCCCTTCTCCTCGAGGGTGATGATCCCATGTCAGTTTTTAGTGACATCCTTATAAACATCACCACCTGCTCCATTCCCAAAAATTCCACACCCCCTAACCACCCCCCAAACCCCTGGTTCACTGATAACAGCAAAACCACCATCAAGAACAGGAAAAGGGCCCTCAGGAACTTCAAAACTAATCCAACCACCCACAACCCCAACCTCTTTTGCATCAGCCGAGCCAAAGCCAGGCGCATTATCAAGGACAGTAAAACCGACACTTGGAACAACTTCATCTCTTCTCTCACCACCAACACCCCCACTAAGAAGATTTGGAGAATGGTTAACAGCTTCCATGGCAGGGTGAGCAAGTCTCCCATCTCTCCTGGAATGGTAACCTTCTCACCACAAAAAAGGACAACGTTAACCACCTCGCTGCCTCTTTCAGCAACGTCTCGTCCTCGGCCAACCCCAATGCTTTCAAAGACAAAAAAGCTCACGATGAAACCCGGGGTATCACCTTTCCCTCCGACAACACCGAGAGCTTTAACACCCCTCTCACCCTTTCTGAATTAAATCAAGCCATCCATGACTCTGGCTGCACCTCCAAGGGCCCAGATAACATTCCCTACCAATTCCTGAAACACCTTCCCAACAAGGCCACCACTACCCTACTCACCATCCTCAACCACATCTGGTCCTCACACTCCTTTCCCCTATCTGGAGGACAGCTATTGTTACCCCCGTCCCCAAACCGGGAAAGGACAGTACCGACCCCTCCAGCTACAGCCCCATCGCCCTCACCTGCTGTCTCTACAAAATTATGGAAAAGGATCATTAATTAGAGACTAAATTGGTTCCTTGAGACCAATAGAATCCTCTCTCCTCACCAAAGCGGCTTTCGGAAACGTCGCAATACCTTGGACCAGTTAATTACACTTGACACTGCTATCCACGAATCTTTGCAAAAAGGAACAATTGCTATCTTTTTCGACCCCGAGAAAGCTTTTGACACTACTTGGAAAGACGGCATTTTTAGCAAACTTCACACCATCGGCCTTAGCGGCCACCTCCCCACCTATATTCAAAATTTCCTCTCACCCAGGCAGTTTTATATGTATATAAACTTTATAAAGGTATATCATGCTTTAAAAAGCCATATAAATATGTATATACACATAAAATAAGCCCTCTGTATATACTTTTTCTGGCTTTACATAAATTTTATATATCTAATATTTTATTCTTTATACAGCCATATAAATCTGTATAGAGGGATTTCATCACGTGACTCTAACTCAATTGGACTATTGCAGGGCAGCGGCGTCGTTGCGTTTCACACATCTTCACACAGTCAGTCACATCTCACGTACAACAAACATACTACATGCTAACCTTCCAGTACCAGTTCAGCAAATTTTACTACCAATTTTTTGTTCACTTTCGATTTTACTTCATTTTTATATATTTACTGGGTATATCAAGTGTAACTTTAACGTTAACGCCTGCTGATTGTTTGTTATACTCAGACATGTCAGACAAAGCCTACATACCTGATATAAAGTGCTCGCTTCAAATCCTAGTGTGAACCTTAGGTTGAAGCCGTTGCGTCATACAATATAGTACAATATGGGTTTGAACGTCGATCAGGATCAGATGGAAATCGAGAAAATGTCTTTTTATTCCCCCGCACACATCTATGCAACCAACGGCACAGCAAGATTCTGGCATAATTATGTTACAAAAATAATCTTATATAACAACATGCAAACGTATGTAAGTCTAATTAGGTGTACAGCAGACGACAGTGGTTTTGCCTAACAAAATAGTGATGTAAACAATTTCATGTGACCTCGTGACATCAGTTGAAACAACCTTATATACATATAAAATATACCATCTTTATATACTTTATCTGGCTTTATACAGAATGTATAAAGTTTTATTCCCAAATAAAATATTCCTTCTGTATATACTATCTGACCTTATATGACTTTATCAAACTTGATATATAAATACAATTTCCTTTCATATGGAATTATATCAAGATTTATATGGCTATATAAAGCCCTATGTACCTTGATATACTCCAGATTCAAAGCCATATATGGGATTTCTGTAAGGGTAGTGAAAATAGTTAGTGTTTTATTTCCAAGTGATCAATTTCCTTTTGAGCAAATTTGGGATGTTTGATCTCAAAGCGGAAATATTTTAAAATTTTAAATCAATTTAGAAAAGTTACTGCAAGTTTCATTATGTTTATGCCCGTTTCGCACATAAAAAAAGTAATGAATATATGCTTATTACACACAAATGATTCAGTGAGACTGGCTTGGATGTATACTTTTTTGAAATATTTATGTATGATGATGTTCGATATAGAGGCAGTGGAAGATATTTGAAACTGGAGGGGTGGGGGGGAATAGGAGGCGCATAGGATCTGAGGGGCACTTTCCAACTCATATTTTCAAAGCATTGCACAACATTAGTATTAGCTTTATGGGGTGAAAACCCTCCCACTGGAAAATTTCTAGACTTTAATCTTGTTAGATTATTTTGCCCTAACAGGAATTACTACACTTGTTAATCTAAGTTTATCCACAGGGGAATTTGTTGGTTTGTGGAAGAGCGCTAACCCCATTGGCTAAGAAACCAGCCGAACCACCCAAATTTAGGTAATTTGAGACGTATTAGCAATGTACAGTTTATTTCTAAACTTGTTGAAAAAGCTGTTCTTACCCAAATTTTGAATCACTGTGATGCACATTGTCCCCTTGCTAACTTTCAGTTACCATATAGGAAACATTATTCCACTGAATTTGCCTTTCAAATCACTAAAGATGTATGCTATCTCTCAATGAAGGTAAAGTTGCTTTATTGGTGCTTTTAGACATGAGCGCTCCCTTCAACACAGTTGATCATTCTATTTTGATAAAAATATTAGAATTTGATGATGGCTTAAGAGGAACCGCTCTCAAATGGTTTTAAGTTATTTAAGCTCTGAGTCCCAATTTGTTTCTTATGAGGGCGTTCATTCAAGTGCTGTTAATCTTAACCATGGTGTGCCTCAGGGGTCATGCCTTGGACCCCTGTGTTTTACTCTCTACACCAGCTCATTTTTTTCTATTATCCAAAAGCATATTGTCTCAGGTTTCTCTTATGCGGATAATAGACAACTAATTCATGTTTTTAAACCCGGTGACAAGACCAATAAACTACTTGCCATTTCTCAACTAGAAAAATGTATTGCTGATATTGGTGATTGGATGGTGGCACATAAATTAATACTCAATGACTAAAACTTAATTCGTTATTCTCGGCACTCCATTCAGATTATCTAAAATAGATATCAATTCTTTCAAAATTGGTTCTGTTTCTGTTACTCCTAAGCAAGTCTGGAATTTGGGAATTATTTTTGGTAAACATATGAAAATGGAACAACATATCAAGAAAATTTGCAAGACTGGAAATTACTACTTGTATAATCTAAAGAAAATAGGGAAACATGTCCCACACAGCCAATTATACATTAGTTCATGCATTCATTCATAGCCGTTTAGATCACTAGCTGTAACAGTTTATTTCACAATATTCCAAATTATCTCATTAAAAGGCTTCATAGTATCCAGAATAATGCTGCCAAATTAGTTGTTAATTGCTATGATATCAGCTCCTTAGTTTCCTTCACTGGCTAACAATTGAATTTCGTATTAAATTTAAACTTCTTGTTTTTGTTTTTAAATCCCTACATAAAGTTGCTCCGTGTTATCTTTCTGATCACATTCGCCCCGTTTACAGCAATAGGTATTCGTTACTCTCAAATGATTGTCCCCTTCTTTCTGTCCTCATAACTAAATGTGTACATTAGGTGACCATGGCTTTTATTATGCAGGTCCAGCCCTCTGGAATAAACTTCCTGCCTGTATTCGTTTACTTAACAATCTTAAGTTGAAAATAACCAATGTGACTGCAGAATGAACATTTGCCCTACGCTATGATGGCATACCGGTCGTCTGAACACGAGTCAACACAAATGACTCCAAATCAACTCATGCTGGGGCATGACATCGAAATTCTCCTACATTTGATGGTTGGTTTACCACCTAACACAACCCCCAAAGAGGCCAAAGAACATGATGATCCAAGAGGCCTATTACAAATGGAACAAGTCAGAAGATCATATTTTAAACCCCTGTCTCCTCTAAGTCTCACTCTCCTTGACTTTTTCATTAACACCAATGCTTGATTAACCACAGTGAATGTGAGCAAACTAAAATGTGTGCTATATACACAACTACACAGTCCTTTTAGTGAATTGTGGTTTGGAGATCTTATTTTCTGGGCCAAACCAACCATTGGATTCACAAATAGTTTTTTTCCAATTAGTGCCTGGAGGACTTCGAGAGAAAGAATAAAAAGTACTTAGGTAGGATGATAATTGGTAGATAAATTGTGGTTTCTGTGCTGAGGGGTTTCTGGACAAGTTTTTAATAGGTCACTTGGATCGTCATGAATCTAACCAAGAATTGAGAAACAAGCTTGCAAAAGCTTACGATGTGGCCAGAAAGAATTTGAGGAAAAAAGAGGAACTGCGACCGGAATGTCAAGGTCCACAGTTTGGAATTGGCGATGCAGTTTGGCTGTATGCGCCCCTCAAAAAGGCTGGGTATCCCCCAAATTACAACAAAACTGGTCAGGACCTTGGCTTGCTTTACTAAGAAAGGCTTAGTGATATGTCGTAAAAGATTCAAAAATTGGAAAAATTGAAATCGCGTGTTGTACATGTAGATCATCTTTTGCAATATCGAAGCCAAATCGACAAGAAATGGGCGACCGATATTCTGAAAGCCCAACAAAAGAACCAAGCGTCTGGGGATAATCAACCCTCCAAAAACTACTAAACAGGCCCCACAAATATAAGCAGTGAAAAAACTTCACAACTGAGTAGCAGACAATCACAAAAGTACTGAAGCACTTCAAAAGGAACCAGAGATGACAGACATAACAAATTGGTCACTCACCCAATGGCTGCAGACACAGATTTACAACAACCATTAATAACAGATAATCACCATTATCACCCAACTATTCAACTTTCAAAGAGTCTGAGACACATCAACTCTGGGGAGTTAATACAAAAAAAAAAAGAAGGAGACCGGCAGTTCAATCAAGTGTGACACAATGAAACTTGTAAAGGAAAGTTATTTGTGACCTATCAAGTTCTACTGTGGTTTGCAAGTTTAAAAAAAATAAATGGAAAAACAGGGGAAATACATGGAAAAGAGTGGGAATACTAACCACAGAGGCGCTGATCATCTCCAAGTGATGGATACAAATATAGAGGGAAGACAAATTTAGGAGAATACATGTAGTTACTAAATGAAATTGGTTGATTATTGTAAACAGAATACTTGAGAAGATAAATGGCTATAAAGTTTGGGGTTGAAGAAATTGGCGGTTATGCGAAAGTGTTGAGACAAAATCTGTGGAAACACAGACCGACGCCCTCCGATTGGAAGTGAAATAATATGAAGATAAAAACCTTTCTATGTGGTCAACCGATCCCTTGATAACACACCATATTTCCCCACGAACTGTAACCGACTCACTTCACCCTACCAAGGATTATAAACGTAAACAAAAAAGGCAATGGGCAGGACTAGCTTTGGCCATAGCCTGTAAGGGAGGCGTGAGATGCCAACCTGTCCACCACACCCCTTCGAACTCTTTACTAGACAGCTTGTATAAGTTGAAGATGTGCAGAAAATTATTATGAGCTCATCAAATGCTTCATTTATTATGGATCCCATACCAACAAAGTTGTTGAAGGAGTGTTTGCATTTGTTATCTCCACTTATAGCGAATATCATTAACATGTGTATGGAAAACGGTTATTTTTCTTCTGATTGGAAATGCGTTCTATTGATTAAGACATATTTTTAATCAGATTTACTTTATGAATTGCGACACACTTATGGCACCTTTAAACTTCAATAACTCCTGTAGGAATAAGATATTAGTTTGATTTCTTCACAGTTATGTTTCTTTTAGTGTCCTTTATTTTTTAACTGACTCAGAATTGGGAATATTCCTAGTTAGTTTGTTGATTTTAGTAGAATGAGTAACGGTCTAATATCATTTTCAGGAAGAATTAGAAGGTGGGTAAATGTTCTTGCTGTGAATTAGCTCTAGCCTGTAAAGATTGACCAACCAGGAGTGTATCTAGCTTATCTTTTATTGTATTTTATTATTATTATTATTGTTAGTGTTAGTGGTAGTAGTGCTATTGTTGTTGTTATATATATATATTTTTCTTAAGTCCCTGAAAAACACATCTTAAAGATGTTCACCTCCCTATCTTGGTGGGTTTTTGGTCCAAATTTAAGATTTTGGGTCCAAAATAGAAGAGTTTTGGTACAAAATGGAGGAATTTTAGTCTAGAATTGAAGAATTGTTGTATAAAATTGAAGATTTTGGTAAAACTGGTAGATTTTGGTCCAAAATTAACGATAATTCAGTTGATACTAATAAAAAATGCCAACTATGATTCATTAATATTTCAGTTAATTACATTTTTAGCTTTGACAAAATTGGGGATACAGCATTTTTGGAGGGCTAGCCCAATACCCCCATAGTAATGTCACTGGCATGACTGGGACCAACTTATTGCACACTGCACAACATGCAAAAAGAACTTTAGGATTGATGGACATTGTGTAGCTCATCTCATGATAAGAGAGACTCCCAGCCATTCTGTGATATCTTCCGCTTTCCATATTCTTTTTGGTGTACAAAATAATAAAAAATCATGTAAACAAAGTGATGAAGCATTAAAAAGCACAATATTTTTAAAAACATACAATTTCACAATAAATGGCATTGACTCACAAATGTTTTTTTGTATAATGGCTAGGAGGCCTGATATTGTTGCAGCTCATAATTCCACATAATCCCAAACTATATTTGGAATTAAAATAGATGCCACATCCTTATCCCTTATGCTGCATGATTGACTGCATATATCTATAAGGTCTTTTGTGTTTTTTTTTTTTCTTCTAAGTTAGTAAGTTAGTTAAAATGACCGAAATCCTTGCATGTCTTAAAAAAATTCTGGGGTTGTTCAATGGGTGTTTCCTCCTGACCAGGGCAGCTTAAGCAAGGTTGCACTTGATATATTGTGTATGACATGGCTATTCCTATCCTACCCTCCAGATAAGCCAGGAAAGGGACTGACAGTGGCTGACTTGCTTAAACTTGGTCAAAACATGTGTAGGACCTGTATGACTTGACAGCAGGACTTGCCTTGACCATGTGCAGGGCCTGTGCATGAATAGACATGGTATTTCACACCTGACAAGACTTGGAAATTCTCAAATTGTAGGCCATGTTGCTTTGTCAGTGACAGGGTTTCCTTTTTATGAAATGAAAAGAATACTTGTGCTAGTCTTTACATATGTATGCTGCCCCCTATTTTGTGTGTACTTACTGTAACCTTTCGATACTTCCTTTCAGGTACTTACTGTAAAACCTTTCAGGTACTTAATGTAAAACCTTTCAGGTACTTACTGTAAAACCTTTCAGGTAAACAGATTTGCAGCACTAATTTTCAATTACTTTCTCCACTTTATGCAATCTATTTAATTTACATTCAGAACAATTTTTTTACAGACTGGTAGATAATACAGGTTTATTTACGAAGAAAACAAAATTATACAGACTGTTAATCAGAGCAAAAGGTTGAGGAGAGTATAAAAAAAGTTCAGAAAAACTTGCAAACACAAAGTCCTGGAGCATATGTGAGGTGTGGGAGTGGGTGAGGTTGATTGTGGAATTTTCAAAAAGTAAACTTATTTTTTTTCATTGCTACTTATCTTTTTTTAATTTTTTTTTGGAAAAAAAGGTGACAAAGAATGTTGTAAGAGACATTCTTAAAGTTAGTACTTACAGAATGGATGTTTTCCTAGTGGTAAGCAAATAAGTCTTATTGTTGCACATGTTTAAATACACTGACAATGTGAAGTTTGTGTATGTCAAACATATTATCTTTAGTTTCAATTTCCTATGTAAATGAAGGATCTTCAAATGGGAATAATGCTCTCCCTCATTAACCATTTAATTTCATAAAATGAAGAGTAAACAATTGTTTGTGTATGGTGTTAAAATAGGGCACTCACATTAAGTGTGCAAGCTCTTTCTTTTCAGTATGCTATCATAGGGGCATTAATAATATGCCCACCCAACGCGCATCAGATAGAGGCATCATATTACACTCGCACGTGTTGGCAATGTAATTAGATCGTAGCTGTGCCAGGACAAGCAAATAATGATATCATATTAGGTTGCCCTTGCGAGGCGTGTGATGTGCAACCAAAGTGCATACTAAACGGAAAGCGGAGCAAATAATGATATCATATTAGGTTGCCCTTGCGAAGCGTGTGATGTGCATCCGAAGTGCATACTAAACGGAAAGGGGAGGTACATGTGATGCATTGTCACTGTACTAACAACGACAGTAATATTCTGTGAAACACTTAATTAACTTGCTTACCATGTGTTGCAACAATTATTGTAATTTGAAAATTGACCATGCATCTAATACCCAGTTGCCCTGGCTAAGCTGAGACCAAACTTGTAGTTGCCCTGGGACCAAACATGTAGTACCCCAGTCTCTCCCCTGCCCGAGCTGGAACCAAGCTTGCACTTGCCCCGGGACCAGGCTTGCAGTTGCCCCTAGACCAAGCTTGCGGTTGCCCCGGCACCAAGCTTGCGGTTGCCCCGGGACCAAGCTTGCGGTTGCCCTGAGACCAAGCTTGCGGTTGTTCTGGGACCAAGCTTGCGGTTGCCCCTGGACCAAGCTTGCGGTCGCCCCGGGACCAAGCTTGCGGTTGCCATGGGACCAAGCTTGCGGTTGCCCCGGGACCAAGCTTGCAGTTGCCCCGGGACCAAGCATGTAGTACCCCAGTCTCCCCTGCCTGAGCTAGGGCCAAGCATGGGAATACCCCAGTCGCCCTGCCTGAACTGGGGTACTTCATAGTCAGGTTTTATAGTAACCCACTGAATAGCATAATGAAGCGAGAAGTTGATACATGATAAATGTTTTGATTGTTTATCATTTAACTGATAGAAACAAAATGTTTGATAATTCCAATGCTAACTGAAGTACATGAGCAGTACAGTTAGGCATTCCCTGTTGTTGCAGTATTCAGCACTGGGATAACTCATGACATGTGGTGACGAAATCAACACAACAAAAGAGGTTTCTTGTATTTGTTTTGCAGAAACACTTGCATATGTACTACCAATATTTAAAGAAGTGAAATATAAGCTGTGAAATAAATAAACCTTATGTGAAAAAAACGACTTAACACATTATTCGACTTTAGCAAATCATGATTGTAATCAATCTTTCTCCATATCTAACATTGAAACAAAATACACATGTAATCAATCTTTCTCCATATCTAACATTGAAACAAAATACACATACTCCGAAAGAACAAATAAAAAATGAACAAATTGTAAAATATCGACCATTGTGGTAATGATATCTAGTGAGGTAACTACAACCACTTCCTCTATCATAGAAAATAGTTTTTTGATAACAGTAAACATTAGTAATTAAGAGTTGTGAGTGTATGACATCATACTTTCAAAAGAGACTGTACACTAACTTTGGATAGACGAATCATTGAAATTCATCATCTTGAGCTATTTGGGTTTATTGTGTAAGAGGGGAAATTTTGTCTCATGTAAAGCCTATAAATTGAGCAAAACATGTCACCCCACAAAGTTTTCTGGGGGCAGGTGGGGTAGGACAAAGCAATCTCCTGGGGGAATATGACCCCCACATTTCCCCTGCAGCGCTACCACTGTTCACAAGCAGAAGAAATTCCTTTCCTCCAGTGCACTAAACGGCCTGATCGAATTATTGGTCATATGAAAGTTTTAGCTATATCAATACCAGAATACCTATAATCAGTGGTGGTGTGGAATGATTAGTGGAAAGGAGTTGGAAAATTGTCCTTTTCTTTTAGTGACATTTAACCTTTTCTTCCTCAAGTGAAAAAATCTCTCCCCCAGTGTATTGATAGTGTCATATCATATGAGAAATAAAGTATATAAAAACAAGAAGGTATAAAAAATATATATGATCATTAATAATGCTAGGTGCTCATATGCATGTGAAAGGGGGTTTAATGGCAAGATAATTGTCCTTGTATGTTATTAAAATGTATGTATCATTTAGGTCTCACCCAATTCCCAACCAACTTTTCTGCCTCTTTCCAACCCCTGCTCAATCCTTGCTATAACCATTTGTATAGGGAAACATAAATATCATTACACCTTCCACTTACGAACTTTCTTTTAACATACCTCAATTGGGAAAAAAAAGTCAAGAATTTGTAATCCTTGAGTAATCTACATTCTGCCCCTCTTTTGTAAATCAGAAACATTGATCAACTTGGTGAACAATATCACTTTTAACCTTAATGAACATCACAAAAGGACATCGAAAATACCATGGGTACAATAATCAATAAAAATCCAGTGAAGCAGAACAGTGCTTGTGTAGGAGCTAAAATTTACTTAGGAAGGTGTTGGATTATGAATAAAACCTCTTTTGTGTAGCCTCTACAGTGAACCATGGTAACAAGAAACCTCTAATCCTTTCTTCCTGTAGTACTGAATGTGTATTGTATACACTATATATGAAACTGAGTGTAACATACACAAATGTTTAAGTTACCCACATTGCTATCAAAGAAATAGAAAACATTTTATATTTAAATAAAAACTTAGTAAAAAGTTTTAGGTATCTGTAACATTAGCTGTCAATAACAACCAATACATTAAGTTAGAGTAAAACTTAATTTTATGTGAGAACA
The DNA here is from genome assembly GCA_020152595.1 of Chiridota heheva. Classification (NCBI taxonomy): domain Eukaryota; kingdom Metazoa; phylum Echinodermata; class Holothuroidea; order Apodida; family Chiridotidae; genus Chiridota; species Chiridota heheva. The sequence goes on along the minus strand of JAIGNY010000578.1, from coordinate 37,101 downwards.
TATTCAACTTACTTGAACACTTTTAATCCTTTTACAAACAAACAGTAATGAAAAGAAAGAAATGATTCCTGTTTGTCATAATTTACCTTGATAATAAATTGCCTGTAATATCATATCCTATGCACATTTAGCAACTTGACCGAGGCAAGAATTTTTGACCCCAAAACACTTGGAATAAATATGAATGAATGTAGCCAGAGGGGCCAAAAGTCTGGTTACACCCCTGAATAAAGATACATGACAACATGCTTTAAAAAAAAAAATCAAGGATATGCTCGACTCATTTTGTTGATCTTATTTTGTCAGATCTGGACTGGTGGCAAAATATGCTATAAACCATTAAAATAACAAAACTCTCTAACAAAATCAGAAAAGAATTCAGCAGTTTACAGCATTTTGAATTTTTCAGGCCTTATCATAATAAATAACTTTCACATGTGACATGACAGAAAGAAACCTATCAATTTCCTTATGTTTTGTTTTTTAATCCTTCACCAACAAATGACAAAAGAAAATTTGAATCTCCAGCAGCATGCACATTATTAAACTTTATCAGGAGAAAGCTCATTTTTAGTGACTGAACAAAAGACAGAAAATTAAAGATTTACATTAAAGATTTTGAGTTGTCTTCTGTTACATACATCACATTTTCCATACATTAATAATTTTGTCTACACTTTGATCTGCCATACTTGGAAAAGTACAGGTACTTTTGACGTACCGTAATGTGAAGACTATTCTGTTCAGCATAATTTCATTTTTTTTCCTTCTGAAATATACAATTTTAAATTATATAACTACAAATGAGTTTTTGGTATATGATTTTCCCCATTGACAGACAGTTGTGATAAACACAGTGAAACAGTTGATCCCCATACTTCCTTAAAATCACAAAATTAAATTCTGAGATGACTCTGATCCCTTCATAGTACATCTGGTGCATTTGCTGAAACCAGCACAGCTGCTTCTAAGAAAAGACAGGGAAATTTAAATAACAGCCAACAAAAAACATGCATTATGTTATCACACAATTAAACAAACATATAACCTACTGTAAAACATGCAGTGAGGAATTTTTGTGAAATGTAGAACATCTGAAAACCTGTCCATTCAAAAATGAATTATTACTACATTAAGTGATGTTCATTCTGATTTCACTGGATAAAGTTCTTATTCTAAGCGATACAGTATTTTTTTTTTTTTTTTAAACTTGCCATTTCTAAATATATGAAATTTGACTGATCATAATAAGGCATAGAAATGAGATGTATATAACCCTCTCATTGTCAAGCACCCTTTAAAACTATGAACTGCGTCCAATTCAAGCATCATTTTGCCTAGAATTAGTCTTGCATGTTAATTGCATCTCCATATTACTGTAAGTCGAAAAATTCTGAAAAATTTGCCAAGTTGAGAATATGACGGAGTTTACTCGCAACTCAAGTTTGTTGTATTACTGTACATGATTTGACAGAAAACACAACCATACAATTGAACTTTGTTAACACTTTACTTGCTGCCATTGTGGTTTACAAGATTTCCATTCACCACTAGTACTAAACTCATTTTTGCTTTGTCATTCTGAATGGTTAACCTCTTGCCCATTGCAAAGTAAACTTTATGGAAGGAAAAGACATGATGAAAGGCAGTCTTTAAATCTTGACCTGATAAGAAAAGAAAATTGGCATGTTCACCTAATCATGTTCATAGTCATTTGGAAGTCTCATTATTATCCCCTTGTGGATTTCTTTCACAGGCAGCAGCAAAACCTTTCTTCTAAGTTTATCCACAGGTAAAAGTCTTAGTCCATTTTCTCTGCAATAATAAAATAAAGAAAAGTACTTGATTAAATAGTACTCTGCAACACATTCAGGTTTTGCAGCGTTCATTGAATACATTACAATAAAATACATATGGAGATGTAAGACTTTTTGTTCAGTTTTCTATTTTGGATTGCATTATCATGATTTTTAAATTTGTTTGAAGAAATAATCAATTAATTGATCAAACATGTCATGCATGGTTACAATCCAGAGGAATATTTAATTACTTACGGTTTCATCAAAACTGTCTTTGCTTGTTGAGAAAACATGTTCCTACTAACATTATGTTCATTCAGTATGGAGATGTCAAGATGTTCAAGGAAGGGACACTCTGGAATGATGATAAGGTGCTGTATAAGTGCAAAAGGTTGGGTGGACAATGATGAACTTATAATTAGAAAGGTTTTGACAATGCCAAAACAGATCCTCTGTGTGCTGTCACTGTATTCGATGACAGAGTTCACCCTCTTCTTGGCCAATTCATGGCTTTCACCAACTATTGTAGAGGATCCCTTTCTGAGCCTCCCAAATTGCTGAATGGAGCAGTCACACATGTTGATCTCCAGTGCTGCTGAAGTTGCTGCATCCAGAAAGAAAGGCTTTAGTGGAGAGGTCCTATAATAGCCTCCACCAAGATTTTCTTTCACTCTGGTGGAACAAAAAAGTTAATAAATGGTCACAAATAATTTCAAGTTTGATGGGATGATAAAGCAACTATTAAAATGAGAATGGACAATATAATACACATAAGTAAAAAAAACTTAAAGATATTTTCTTATCTTGATATGATCATAAGGACTATTATACCTTGTTCTTCCTTTTAGCATTGCATCAACCTCTGTATTGTGAAAGCAAGACATCTTTACCGATGCTCTTAAAGTATGCATAGCTCGGAAGGCTGAAATAATCTGGCAAAAAGAAGAAAAACACATATTACAAAATTCTCTTTATAAGAAGTACAGAAAATTGTATGACCATTTTGAAATGATGCATGAAAGAAATTAATGAAGGTGTGATGAAACATTACAAATACTATTATCAGTAACTTACACAATGTGGAGAAATAAATATTACAATCACATTTTGAGCTTGCTTCCTCCACACACAAACTTTGCTTATGTTAAAAATCTAACAAATTAGAAATTAATTTCTCAAGAAAGAAGAAAGTTTTTGTATTACTACTGAAATAATATATTTCTGATTGGACTAAAATATCCCATTGCTTTGTTTTCCTAATTGAAGTAAAAACACCTTTAAGCGCAATAAAAGTAACAGCACGAGTCTTATTTCTTTCATTCTTACCTGAAGAGCAATATGTTGTGTTCCATGTATCATTTTCACATAGTCTCCACAAAAAGACTCAAATCCAAAGCATCCAAATGCCCATAGAGGTCCGCCTAGACGCACACAATCTACTAGGTGAAGGCCCACATTGTGTACATTAAGCGTACAGCCATCTTGTTCTAAAAAAAGTAAAATAAGTCGTATGTAATAAGTAATGATACATATTAATGTGAAGAGTTATAATTATAAAATTTCCCACGGTTCTGAATAAAGGTGTCTAAAATCTTCCCACAAATTATCGTGAGAGAAATAATATTAAAGACAACACCAACAGTTGTTAGAGGTTTGTTTACTATCATGTCAGAAATATTGAGTTATTGTTGAATTGCAAAAGGTTATTTTCAAAACTTATAAAATGAAAAGTTGTTCTTCCTCTTTCAGTAAACATTGTTCAACAAGAAATAAAACATGTTCTTGGTTTAGTATCTTAATTATTGAGAGTTAACAAAATACGACATCCAGGCTTGTGACTACCTGCCCTTAAGAAGTAAAAAAACATTTCTCACCATAGTACGATCCAATTAAGTGGTAGAATTGTAGCAGAAGGTTTGATGCCTCGGCCATTTCTGATGATGAGATTTTATTTCCCAGTAATATTGAGATTCCTCTTGACAACATTAGGAAATGCAGAAAGTGCTCCTCTGGTAGTACATCCATCAGAGCAAAAGGACCATAGAGAAGTAGAAAATTTCTGTACTCGGATGCTGCAAAGATAAACATTAACAAAAAGTTTTAAATATTTGCAATTGTAACAAAAGAAACTGATTATGTGATACTGGAGTGATAGAAGGCTTAGAGTGCTTGATATTGTAATGGACTTAACAAACAGATATAACACATTTTGAGCGTATTATTTTTATGAAGATTCGCAGGTATTTTATAATCTCACCTTTAAAATGACTTCTATCCTTCTGAATTGAGCGTGGTGGTCTGGTGATGACATCTGGTGGCCTTATAGATAGTAAACGACCATCAACCTCTTCCAGCCGATCACCAATCCAGTACGGACGGCCTCTATACTTGGCATCAAACCAAAATGAAAACAGCGCTTTCATCACCCCAAGGCATACACCATGCAGATAATCTACTAGTACCTGATGGACAGGATCGTAGTCATCAAAGAGCATTAATGGGGAAAAGCCTTTAATTCCTTTTACCTGCAATTAAAAAATTAAAAAATTCTTCTTTAAACTTTAGCTTCAGGCATGTTACCATTTCAATGCTTCTTGTTTCCTCTATTTTAATAGTTCTGGGTGACATGCTGTTTTATTCCAATGTTATCCACATGTCTCTTGAAATAACATAGAATAGTATGTTTTTACCAAATTAAGTAGTCATTTATTGACCAACTCATCCTGATCATATTGATTTTCCAAGTCGAGCTTTGCACCTCAAAAAATAAAATGGAAAATAATTTGTTCCAATTTCACAGCTCCGAGGTGTTACTTTCATACAGAAGCTTTTTTCACTCCCATCATGCTCGGAAGAGAGTATACATTCTTCATAAATTTGGGTCCCAATTAAAGAAATTCCACTATCAATGGCTTCTAATATTGCTGGAGGAGTTTGATTGAGGCCGCAATTCCAGCATTCTATTTTCACACTGCATGTCTGAATCCTTTCTTACAAAAGGAAACAAATTATCCCCACAATAAGAGTTGTTTACTACTTAAAAGAGAATTTATTGACAACAACTCAATGGCAAATGAGAAGTTATCAGAAAGTCTTTAGAAATTCGTTTAAAATAGCTTTCTAAGAGCAATTACTTTGTATATCTTGAAGAGGCAAACTGGATACGTCCATGATTTGTCAAATTCTGATTCACCTTAGAAAATGAAGTTAAGTGGCTGTGTACTTTGTAGCAACAACATTATCTAAGTTAGTAGAAATGCACAAAACAGGTCATTACAAGTATCTATTAAAAATAATCCCAACCCATTTCTTTGCAATAACAACTAAGAATACAGATTTCTATTTCATACATTTGTGATTTTACCCGTTATTTGATTTACTCCCAGGAATCGAATTTACCGCTGTTCCAATGTACCGAGAACAGTGGTTTTTTTTATGCAGTAACAGTGAAATTTCAAACATCACTGTTCCGGTGGAACAGTGTTCTTTGACAAACCTGTTGCATGAATGATCAATAACTTTTACTAAAAAAACGTTTTTCCCACCTTGCCTGCAATTGTCCGCACAATTAGTCAGTAATACACATATGCAAGGCTGCTTGCACGTATATGCCTGTGTGCAACTGGATCCTACATCGTGAAAATATTAATGACTGACATACAGTAAAGTATTTGCACATATTATTAATCAATAAAATAGTTGTAAATTTGCCCATTTTGAAATATGGAATTTGTTCTGTTACTAGCAAAAAATTTGGAACAGTGAAATCTGATCTGGAACAGTATTATTTGAAAAAGGACTGTTTCACAGAACAGTCCTGAAAAATTTAAATTTCAGCCCATAACTCCCTTCCAATATTCTAAAGAATATTCTCTAATTTCTCAGTAAGCCATGTCATTAATTGTACATGTGCTACAATTGCATTGATACTTACAACACTTCCAGATTCACTTGCTTCTTGTGCATACTTCATAACAGAGTCTTTTGTTCGTACAGCTACTTTTGTAAGGTCTGATGGTGGTGGGTATGTCCGACAGTGCCCTCTTCCTTTGGAAATTGATGTTCCTTGCTCCTCGCACATACCACAACCAAAGGTACCATTAAATTGATGCATATCCCTTACAATAGCCATGGCAGGAAGGTCCATAGTTCCTGCCAAAAGATGAACTCTACACACGGATGGGTCTCTGCCTTGTGGATGTATTGGAAACCCTAAAAGAGGACAGTGTGGACATGACAAATTTACATCACAATATTACATCCAAATATCTCTGTTTAACAATTTCAACAATATCTCACAATAACACCTTTTGACCCAAACATTACATGCCTGAACAGACATTGATATTTTTGTCACAAATTTACTCAGTGATATTCACTATTTTTGCATTTACATGGCAAGTGTGAAAGTGTGTTATAACTTGCTGTTAATACTGAGCAGTTCGAAATAAGAAAATTATCTGTTAATAGGAATCTTTGCACAGAAATTCATATGCTGTCATTATAAGCATGTAAGTTGCACTAAACTACATTAGATTGAGATAATCGTACCTGACTTTTTCAATTTATTCATCTTCCTGGAAATGGGCTGCAGGTAGCTGCTCAGACAAGGTTTTCCTTTCCCAAACCAAAGGCCAAATAAGATAACGTTGTCCTTGCTAAATCTATGACAGAAACATATTAACTTGTATTATTGGATGTTGATAGACAAATGATTTGCAAATACAGTATATACAGGACAGAACTATAAACTTCTCAGTAAAAACATTAAGTGCACAATGTGCATTTAATATGCAATTCCACACATGTAGTATCGCACTGTATTCTCATGATACTAGAAGATGAAAATGAATTTGAAATCTTATCAACATTTTTAATTTCTTACTTCTTGGCAAGCGGATTGGAGCTTTTTTTTTCATTAATGCAAAATGGTTGATGTGTGGAAGGAGAATGTAGCTAAAGGTATTTGTTATGTAATTCAGTGGTAATTCAGTGAATAGAACTGCAAAATTTCATTAATGGTGATAATTTTTTGACCTCTCAGTTACTCATCGCCATTAAGAGGAATTCAAACCTCTTTCTTAAAAAAAAACAACATGAGGCATACTATATTCAACCAGCAGTGGTAGAGCATTAGGAATTAAACTGCTCTACCCATTTTAACATAACAAATTTCCATCAACCATCAAGATGTATCTATAAATAAGGCTTAGAAATTCTTTAAAAAGGTTGGTCAGTAAATCTGATTGTTACAAGATGTTTTGCTATATTGATTACCATTTTGTTTATAGATTTGAAGTAAAGTGGGCTCTGCATGTCTACAGTGCATTTTAATACACTTAAATACTTTGTAAGTTAAGACCAAAAGAAAACATAATGATGACACAAAATGTTGGGTTGCTTGCATCTGTGCATGGGTGCAATTTTATTTTCATTAGGTTATTCAGGGTGGCATAAGTAATCCTGAAATAAAAGGAAACTGTACCTCTTGTGTGGTGGCAGCTCGTTAACAACACCTTGCAGCGGCCAAATAGAAATATCTGAAGACTTGAATACAGATGCCCCATCCAAATGCCACATGAATGACAAATCATATTGTGAAGATTCAGAATCTGTAGAAGCTATTAAAAACTTATAAAGGTCTCCATCATATATGTCCTGAATACATGAATCGTCCTGCTTTCTCTGCTTCACATAAGCAATGTCATTGAGAAATTCTTCATCTGCAAATAGAAAGTTAAAGAATTATGTGGATTTCCACAATATCTCATTTAAAATATGGATCAATCATCAAAGTATTTAATGCAAACAATATCTAGATGTACAGCACATACTTATTAGACTTGTTAGAACTTCAAAGATTTTTTTTTTTTTTCTTTAGTATGAAATTTTTTGATATGTCAACAGAAAGTCAGCTGTACTTATTGGTGGGTAGGCCTACTGTCAAACAACATTTCAACACTAAAAATTGTTATCTCCTGACAGTAACACTAGATACGATGTTGATGTGGAGATTCACTATCTCTTTGCCATAGCCATCTCCTTTTTTCACAGAATGATGGAGTTGCATAATCTTAGAGACTCGCCTAATTTAGTGTTAGGCCTACCACAAAGCCCCAAAATGATGTCTAAAAATATGAACCACTGTGGGTTCAACTGCTTATTTCTTAACAGCTTTGGACGTAACCTCTCAAAGTGTCCTACTGACGTTAAATCCACTGCTTATAAAGCTCTAGTCAGGCCAGTACTTGAGTACGCATTAGCAGTCTGGGACTCCCATCACCAGTGCGATGTAAATAAACTTCAATCTATTCAAAGGAGAGCAGCCAGATTCTGTATGGCAGACTACTCTTATGAATCTAGTGTAAAAAACATGCTTCATAAATTAGATTGGCCCCTGCTTAAAACCAGAAGATACGACACCCGGCTACATATGCTATATAAAATCAATAATAATCTTGTCGCCATTAATAAAGATGAACTTATCCCCACCGTCAGAACTAATACAAGAAATAATCATGACCTTAATTTCCAGGTTCCCTACGCTAAATAGAATGTATATAAACACTATTTCTTCCCTCACACACTAAAGGATTGGAATGCTTTACCATCAGACATTGTACATGCACCAAGTCTCAAATGTTTTAAAGCTAAACTTACTAACACTTGTATTGCTAACTAGTTGTTTTCTTTTTTTACTCATACTTTTTACGCTCGGTTGGCGTTCATGTCCTCTTGAAGGATCTTTGTCCACTTAACCGATTTAGATTGGAATATTTTATAGGAATTTAGCCAATGTGGGAATCAACTGACATATGACTTTTGGTTTGTCATCTATCCCCAACTTCCCCAAATAAAACCAATAAGTTGTGATGAACAAACTGAGATGTGACAACTGACATGTATTGTAGGCCATGTGAAAAACTTACCTTGAAAAAATTGCTGTAGTTGTTGCACAAAGTCGACCTCAATAAAGAAAGCCCGAGGTGTAGAGGTTCCTTCATGGTATCGAGCTCCATCACATCCATTTACAGGACAGCTATGCATGTCACAATCCTCAAACCAATACTTGCACTTTTCACAAACATGATGAATTTTCATTCCATCTCCACTTTTTATTCCAAAATGTTTTTTGAAAAAGTATACAGATTTCAAATGCTCCAAACTGGTATTTTCTGGTGTATGCAGGCGTATTATATCAAGCACATCACATATAGCGGAAGAAGTTAAGTTATGTTTGATATTCAAGTTTAAAATCATTAACACACTCTCAATTGTTGAGATCTGAGCTCCTGGGTAAATAAAAGACGTTCCTTCGGAATCAGATGTAACATTACTAGATGATTTATGCGGATGTTCTTCTCTTAAATCATATAAGTCTATTGGTTGGTCTAGAAATACCCTCTCATCACACTCAGAGCGATCAAAGTTATTGCAAAGATAAGTGCCCACGTCATCAGGACAAGGAATCTCGGGTTGACGTATTTCCCTCTTTTCTCTTAAATACTGCTGGGTACTTTTTGGTACTTTTACAGCTTGGTCCCCCTTCCATATCCCATATGTTCCAAGTCCTCTTTTCCTTACTTCAACAGGCTTAGGCCTACTTGCCATTGCAGAATCATTGGAAGGTTAATGAAAATTCTGGCAGTACGGTAACGTTAGGCCTAGTGTAAGTTGTAGGCTGACTAAGCTTTATTTTTAGTCTACTGTCAACGTGTCAGACTACAGTCAGTAACAATAACAATAACATGTAAGGAAGTTCGTTTAAGCCTAACTTTAGGCGATTTTAGTGTAGTCCTAGGCTAATTAAAACGAAAATTAAAGTGCATTCTGTCATGATGATAGGTCTAATCACTTTGCCTTACAAGCTACAAAATTAGCATCAAGCTAACGTTAATGTTCATAACTTTCTTTTGTAAGTTGTAGGCCAAGTTGTACAGATCTGAACTCTGATCTCTCCCTTGACTGACTTACAGACACCGCTGGTTGGCTGGACAGGTTAGACTGTGGTTTTGGGGGCCTTTTTGTACTGTAATAAAAAGTTTGCTTATCTATTATGAAATCCGATTATGAACTCCGTGTTCCGTTTGTGAAGTTGAACTTGGTCGCTAATGTTACCATCATTGCTTGGTATCTGCGCTGCACGTTACGATTGTAAGCCAGGCCTATCGCGTGTGATTAACAAACGTCATGTACGTAGAATAGCGGGTTCGGTAAATATAGACACATAGTTACGGTGTAAGAAGCTGTTTAATTCTGACCGTTATGTCTGCCAGTACAGTATGCTTTAAGTTTACGACCTATTACTAATCCTTTAAAAATGCTTACTTGTGTTGTAAAAAACAAAAAAAAACAAAAAAGGCCAGTTGACGGAAGCACACTTATTTTATCCATTTCTTTTAGGTAGCATTCTCCAAGTCGGATAGACTAACTGTGTACGGGCGCAGTACGATTTTGCTAAATTGGAGGGGAAACTTTATTATTACAGTCAATGGGATATTTTTCATGAATACTTGTGTCGCCTTAGCCAGTCAGCGAAAATTAATGGTACTCATATATGTTGTAAACTATTATATAATACACAACCTTTGTGAAGAAAAATCAATTATGTTTAGTCTTTGTTAAAAAATGACAAAAAATAGGTTCTTCTCCTATTGACTGCAATGATAACCGACTATTTGGTTTCCCCTTTGACTGAAGTTTGAGATCGTCAAAAAGCATTGTTAGGCTGAGTGATGTAATCATGTTCAAAAGGCGCGGGGCGGGGGTTGCTTTTAGCCCGAGGTTCCAAAAGTAATAGGCCTGCCTAAAAAATATATATAATGAAAAGCAGTTAGAGGCGGTCACTTCTAAGATATTTTAAGGGAAGGGGATGAAGGAGGGGTGGGGTTTAATTAAACTACAATTCAATACAAAAAACATTGATTAACACACATTCGGGACAAGTGCACCCCTTGCAGTCCGCCATCTTGCCCCTGTGCATCATGGCGAGCCGTCAGTTAAAAGTATATAAAACAATATGTCATCATTTTCTTTAATACTTGATTAAAACAGCTGTATGTCAGATTAAAACAGGATTCAGATTTTGGAGAGTTAAAAGTCTGTGTTTAATTTTAGTGTTGGAGCTATAGCTGACTCGAAATTGTAAAAAAAAAATATGTATGTACCTTTTGTGAAATTTCATTCATAATTTTTGGTACCGTATTTAGTATTACCGAGTAAACAGTATTTGTAGGTGGTCGAAAAAACTTTCTGATAAATACCTACATATCACATAAACAATGCATGGGAAGGTCTACCCATTAAATACTCAATGGGTAACAAGACCCCCCCAATTCCGTTATAAAGCAACTCGCATCATATTTTCTTCCTTTTTAGTTATACAAAAATAGTAATAATACATATTCATTCATATATACAAACTATAGGCGAACTTCTGCGCCTTTTAGTACTTGAAAAACTTAGCCTAACTAAATTGCATACAAACGGACAAATTTAAAGACTTGCTTTCTTGTAACAATCAATTTTTGAGGAATTTTTTGAAAGGGCGATTTGTGGAGACAAGGTGGGAAATGAAATCGCGATATACCGCAAAGAGTGAATTTCTAAAATTTTCATTATGGGACTTATAACTTATCATTGCTGCATGTTCTTCTAATTTACAAATGATTTTAAATTTTGCAGAAAGAAAAAGAAAAAAATGTAAATGATACAAATTACAAGGAAGTTGGAGAAGTTAAGTATAAAAATATATTCTCATGGAAATGGGTCAAGCACATTTGAAACGTCTGATGACATATAGGGAATTGTCAAATAATTCATCCCTTTGGCTGCTCCTCCCACCCCCTCCCCTACAACCTCCGAATTATTTGATTTTATCCGTTTAAGTGGACATGATTTGTTGTTCGTCTTTTGCAGCAGTTACAAAATTACAGTTCCTCACGATTTGCAAAAAGTAGGGCACGTATATATGTATATATATATATATATATATATATATATATATATATATATATATATATATATATATATATATATATATATATATATATATATATATATATATATATATATATATATATATATATATATATATATATTATATCAGTCATATCGTTTGTTTTTACATCGATCTCGGGCCCTTTAACACCCATGCTTTTGCGCAATTACTCATGCATCTCCACGGCTCCACAAACCAGAGCCCATCCTATCCCATATTTTCAGGTGCTCAAATCAGGAAGGCCCAAATCTACTTTATAGTAAAGCTTTATCTTCAGGATAAGGTGATTGGGAAGAGTCACATGCAAACCGTCACGCATGATTGAGTTCGTACGCCGCGTCATTACTGAATTCGGTCATCAGGGTCATTAACATTCCGTGAAAGCATCGACGTATATTGAAACAGAAATCACGCAAGAAACGACTGGGATCTCTATCTCGCGACCTCGAGATTCATCCAAGTGCATTACGGAGCAAATTCATCGATAATTCATGTAAGTATATTTCATATACTTGGCAAACAAGGTTGGGAAATTCTTAATTTAGTAGTAGATTTTTTGCACACATGAAGAAAAATGGTGTCGGGATGAATGATAATTTACATAAATAGGTAAATTGTTGTAATAAATGCATACATGGGCCAACAGAATTGGAATGTTTCAATATAAGCGATATATCGCAGACGCATAAGTTTGAGGTATGACCATGATTTTTTGTTTTATAGTATATACGAAGTTTAGGCAGGGCACATGTGCAATGTATCATAACATATAGTTGGCATGTAGCCAACATATTTACGGACTAATATAAATTATGGGGTCGTACAAATGCCCTGACACAAATGTGTTTGACACGCATACAAATTTGTTCTTGATATTAATGATGATTTAATTAAATATCGTTTTCCAAACAATTCCCAAAGCTCTGAAAGGAAAATATAATAATTGTTCTTCACTCTTTTGCATGTGGTCATATCATTATCATGTATATATATATATATATATATATATATATATATATATATATATATATATATATATATATATATATATATATATATATATATATATATATATATATATATATATATATATATATATATATATATATATATATATATATATATATATATATATATATATATATATATAATATATTTTGTTAAAGTGCTTGTTACATTTAAAAAACAGTAATATCAGAAGATTATATTGCGTTTAGAAGTAAACAATTTTTTATTTCATGCGTGGGCACGAAGTGGGCTATGCGGGTACACACAAGTATAACCGAAATTACGTGGAATGTTGGCAGAAGATAATTAGGCCCTAATTGAATTATCAATTGAATTTGCCATCAGGTTTACTGTTTTCAATTTTAGTACTGAAAACGTGATTACTATGCGTTCCATCTATTCATATTGCCAGTGGCCCAGTTTATCAATATATTGAATCGCATTAAAATGTTTGTCAGTCTACTACACATATGCGCTCCTAATCAAAAGCCCCGTGGCGCGACTTTTTTTAAATAATTTACCTGAGAAAACTGATCACTCAGGCTGATGACATCACAATATTTTCTGGTAAAATTATACTTGTATACCGTCAATTGAAGAAAAACTTTGGGAACTCAATTTTGTAACAATCAAAATATTTCAAATGCAATTTACAAACATTTCTTACAGTATTATTCAGTCATTACTAATAATAAGATATATTAATACTCGAGTACATAGGCCTACTAATGACTCATGAATGTGAAAGAGTAACTCGTGAATATTGTATTAAATGTTATTATATATTATTAGTCCTGAACTCGGTTATTTATCAAAGCTCAACCAGACAGTTTCCTTCAAAGACTTTTAAAGTCTTTTAATTGTTTGGGTAGATCAATTATTTGCAACAACAAACTTAGACAGCTTGGCATATGAACATCATACAAAGAAACTAGGGATTATACCCAGTCTTTTCAAGAAAAACCCCAGGACAGATCCTGTCTTTGATCGATTTTCGCAGTTGCAAGAGTACGCCGCTCCTACAGTATAATACACTTTTGGCCTATGTGCGAGATTGATTAAAGGCCAGGTCCCTTGGACAATCTCTAGGTACATGTTCATTAATTACATTAAGTAATTAATGTACGTATAATTTTAATCTCCGAAACTTCAAATTTTATGAAAATATTTCTCGACGTACAGAAGTATTTTTTAGTAATCATAGCACTTCTTCCTGTCTGTCTTTTCATTGTATCTTCCCGATTTTCGTCGGAGGAGTATAATCCTAAAAGAGGAGTATAATCCTCACATCATTCAGTCTATGTGCCTATTGTCATAATAGATGGATCATTAAAGGAGTTGAGCAGGATGTTGTTTGTCAACATTGTTGTGCTCTGTATCTAAGGAATAAATCAGGGTCATTTGCATAAAAGTAATGTCTATGAGAAAAACACAGATAATGAGAAATACTTCAGTATTAAAATGAGTTTCCCTCCACAAGTTAGATTAGGCAAATCCCGCCATGTGTAAGTTTTAGGATTACAAATTGAACGGGCAGAGGGAAAGGAGGAGGGGGACGGAAGTAGGTAAACCAAATTTGTGTATTGGAAATGAAATTAGAATTGGTCCAAACTTTCTTCATTATCCAAATAACCCATGTTTTACCATGCAATGTATGTTTGTCTTTAGAAAACCTGGTTCCTCTTTTTAACCTAAAGGTCTAGCAAATCTTTAAAATGTCGTCATAATCCGAAACATTACAAATTGACGATTCGGTCAAATTTGAAGGGAGCAATTATATGGGTAGTGTTCTTAAAAATTATAAGCCTAATTAGAAAAAAGGCGCGGGTACAATTATTGAACGCCGTGAGGCATAATGACGTATATTATATGTAGTGTGCGTGTATTTTTTTAATCGGGCCTAGGCCTTAGCCTACATCAAGTAGCCTACCGCTAAATTCGGCGAATCAAAGTGAAAGATTTGAGCGAATTTAACTCCCGCATTAAAAAGGATTAAATCCAAATCCTTGGTTGATCGTCCGTTAACTTTGAATTGAGAGATCATTGATTGAAAGTTTTGTCTGTGGTGTGAATGAATATTGATTTCGCATTTAATGCAATATTATCGTTGGGAAACTGATAGGGTCAATTTGGGTGATGTTCCCGTGTAAAATTTACTTTATTTAAAATACCTAAAGATTTTAAGGAATCTGAGACTATGACATCACAACTAGTCTGATTTCAGTCGTTTCTACACAAATGATACCAAACTTTAAACATAAATATCTCCTTATCTAATAAGATTGTTGAATGCGTTCTGCACTATTTTGATTCTTTTGAAGTCCTCTTTCCTATAAGAAAAACACTGACCACTGAACTAATCCTTTAAAGAACTCCTATGTATGTAGGTTTAAAACATTAGTATGACAAATGTGTCATGGTAAAACATTTTTTTTTTTTTGGAGGGGGACGAGGCAAAGTGTATCGAGAAGGCATTTTTATATATTCTTGGTGTGATCATGCTTTAGTCTCTTCAGGAAATTCTATGTAATGTTAACAAGCTGCAAGGTAAAAATTAACTTAGGCCCTTTATTTTTTACGGCAAGGATTATACCCATTTTGCTCGAGAAACACCATGGAAAGAACTGTCAAATATCGATCATTTGCCACTAATTAAAGTTGGAACAAAAGAAAGACCAATTAAGGCCCGTCTCTTTACGTGAAAGACCGAGAAAGGTCATGTCTTTTATCGATTTTTTTACCAGCAACTCATGTGAACCTTTGCTACAAACTTTGGTGTTGATTTTCGCTGTCAAATTTTGTTTGTATAACGAGGCAAGAGAGGAGGAATTAGCTTAAGTATAAAGTTTTTTTTTTTTTTTTCCGTGGGGGGAGGAGGCTACTTTAAATTTCCTTCATGATCCAAAAAACAGTTTTACCATTCAATTTATGTTTCATTTAGAAAACCAGATCCCCTCATTTTAATCAGATGTTTGTCACTTCAGGGCCCAGTAATACTGAAAAATATTGTCAAAATCCCAAACATTAAGAAATTACAATTCGGGAAATTTTTAAGGAAACAATTATATGGTTAGTGTACTTAAAAATTACAGACAGATGTGGAAAAGTCGCAGACACAATTAAACCCAAGAAGGCTAACTTATGTGTTTGTGTGTGCGAGGAAGGGGAGAGGGGGGGAGTTGCTTAGGTAAGTCACCAATGAGCAAATATGACCAATTTCGTCATAATTCCAAACATTAAGAAAAATGACAATTCTGTACAATTTAAAGGAAACAATTATATGGGTAGTGTTCTTAAGAATTATAAGCCTAAATGAGGAAAAGGCGCGGACACAATTGAACGCAAGAAGGCTTTAATGAAGAGTGACGTGTGTATAGGTTGAAAACAATAGTATGACAATTGTGTTTTGTTTTTTTTGTAGGAGGGGGGAGTGTATCGAGAAGGCATTTGTATATATTCTTGGTGTGATCATGCTTAAGTCACCTCAGGAAATTTTATGTAATGTTAACAAGCTGCATGGTAAAAATTATGCTCTTTATTTTTTTACGGCAAGGATTATACCCATTTTGCTCGAGAAACACCATGAAAAGTACTGTCAAATATCGATCATTTGCTACTAATTAAAGTTGGAACAAAAGAAAGACCAACTGAGGCCCGTCTCTTTACGTGAAAGACCGAGAAAGGTCATGTCTTTTATCGATTTTTTAACCAGCAACTTATGTGAACCTTTGCTTACAAACTTTGGTGTTGATTTTCGCTGTTGAATTTTGTTTGTATAACAGGCAAGAGAGGAGGAATTAGCTAAGTATAAAGTTTGTTTGTTTTTTTTCCGGGAGGGGGAAGGGGATACTTTAAATTTCCTTCATGATCTAAATAACAGTTTTACCATGCAATTTATGTTTCATTTAGGAAAACCAGATCCCTTTTTTTAATCAGATGTTTGTCACTTCAGGGCCTAGTAATACTGAAAAATATTGTCAAAATCCTAAACATTAAGAAATTACAATTCAGGAAATTTTTAAGGAAACATTTATATGGTTAGTGTACTTAAAAATTACAGACAGATGTGGAAAAGTCGCAGACACAATTAAACCCAAGAAGGCTAACTTATGTGTTTGTGTGTGTGCGAGAGAGGAGGGGGGGGAGGGGGTTGCTTAGGTAAGTCACCAATGAGCAAATATGACCAATTTCGTCATATTTCCAAACATTAAGAAAAATGACAATTCTGTACAATTTAAAGGAAACAACTATATGGGTAGTGTTCTTAGGAATTATTAGCCTAAATGAGGAAAAGGCGCGGACACAATAGAACGCAAGAAGGCTTTAATGAAGAGTGACGTGTGCATGTATAGGTTGAAAACAATAGTATGACAATTGTGTTTTTTTTTGTAGGAAGGGGGAGGGGGGAGTGTATCGAGAAGGCATTTTTATATAATCTTGGTGTGATCATGCTTTAGTCACTTCAGGAAATTCTATGTAATGTTAACAAGCTGCAAGGTAAAAATTAACTTAGGCCCTTTATTTTTTTACGGCAAGGATTATACCCATTTTGCTCGAGAAACACCATGGAAAGAACTGTCAAATATCGATCATTTGCCACTAATTAAAGTTGGAACAAAAGAAAGACCAATTAAGGCCCGTCTCTTTACGTGAAAGACCGAGAAAGGTCATGTCTTTTATCGATTTTTTTACCAGCAACTTATGTGAACCTTTGCTACAAACTTTGGTGTTGATTTTCGCTGTCAAATTTTGTTTGTATAACGAGGGAAGAGAGGAGGAATTAGCTTAAGTATAAAGTTTGTTGTTTTTTTTCCGTGGGGGGAGGAGGCTACTTTAAATTTCCTTCATGATCCAAAAAACAGTTTTACCATTCAATTTATGTTTCATTTAGGAAAACCAGATCCCCCTCATTTTAATCAGATGTTTGTCACTTCGGGGGCCTAGTAATACTGAAAAATATTGTCAAAATCCCAAACATTAAGAAATTACAATTCGGGAAATTTTTAAGGAAACAATTATATGGTTAGTGTACTTAAAAATTACAGACAGATGTGGAAAAGTCGCAGACACAATTAAACCCAAGAAGGCTAACTTATGTGTTTGTGTGTGCGAGGAAGGGGAGAGGGGGAGTTGCTTAGGTAAGTCACCAATGAGCAAATATGACCAATTTCGTCATAATTCCAAACATTAAGAAAAATGACAATTCTGTACAATTTAAAGGAAACAATTATATGGGTAGTGTTCTTAAGAATTATAAGCCTAAATGAGGAAAAGGCGCGGACACAATTGAACGCAAGAAAGCTTTAATGAAGAGTGACGTGTGTATAGGTTGAAAACAATAGTATGACAATTGTGTTTTTTTTGTAGGAGGGGGGAGTGTATCGAGAAGGCATTTGTATATATTCTTGGTGTGATCATGCTTAAGTCACCTCAGGAAATTTTATGTAATGTTAACAAGCTGCATGGTAAAAATTATGCTCTTTATTTTTTTACGGCAAGGATTATACCCATTTTGCTCGAGAAACACCATGAAAAGTACTGTCAAATATCGATCATTTGCTACTAATTAAAGTTGGAACAAAAGAAAGACCAACTGAGGCCCGTCTCTTTACGTGAAAGACCGAGAAAGGTCATGTCTTTTATCGATTTTTTAACCAGCAACTTATGTGAACCTTTGCTTACAAACTTTGGTGTTGATTTTCGCTGTTGAATTTTGTTTGTATAACAGGCAAGAGAGGAGGAATTAGCTAAGTATAAAGTTTGTTTGTTTTTTTTCCGGGAGGGGGGGAGGGGGATACTTTAAATTTCCTTCATGATCTAAATAACAGTTTTACCATGCAATTTATGTTTCATTTAGGAAAACCAGATCCCCTTTTTTTTAATCAGATGTTTGTCACTTCGGGGGCCTAGTAATACTGAAAAATATTGTCAAAATCCTAAACATTAAGAAATTACAATTCGGGAAATTTTTAAGGAAACATTTATATGGTTAGTGTACTTAAAAATTACAGACAGATGTGGAAAAGTCGCAGACACAATTAAACCCAAGAAGGCTAACTTATGTGTTTGTGTGTGTGCGAGAGAGGGAGGGGGGGGGGGGGGTTGCTTAGGTAAGTCACCAATGAGCAAATATGACCAATTTCGTCATATTTCCAAACATTAAGAAAAATGACAATTCTGTACAATTTAAAGGAAACAACTATATGGGTAGTGTTCTTAGGAATTATTAGCCTAAATGAGGAAAAGGCGCGGACACAATAGAACGCAAGAAGGCTTTAATGAAGAGTGACGTGTGCATGTATAGGTTGAAAACAATAGTATGACAATTGTGTTTTTTTTTGTAGGAAGGGGGAGGGGGGAGTGTATCGAGAAGGCATTTTTATATAATCTTGGTGTGATCATGCTTTAGTCACTTCAGGAAATTCTATGTAATGTTAACAAGCTGCAAGGTAAAAATTAACTTAGGCCCTTTATTTTTTTACGGCAAGGATTATACCCATTTTGCTCGAGAAACACCATGGAAAGAACTGTCAAATATCGATCATTTGCCACTAATTAAAGTTGGAACAAAAGAAAGACCAATTAAGGCCCGTCTCTTTACGTGAAAGACCGAGAAAGGTCATGTCTTTTATCGATTTTTTTTACCAGCAACTTATGTGAACCTTTGCTACAAACTTTGGTGTTGATTTTCGCTGTCAAATTTTGTTTGTATAACGAGGGAAGAGAGGAGGAATTAGCTTAAGTATAAAGTTTGTTGTTTTTTTTCCGTGGGGGGAGGAGGCTACTTTAAATTTCCTTCATGATCCAAAAAACAGTTTTACCATTCAATTTATGTTTCATTTAGGAAAACCAGATCCCCCTCATTTTAATCAGATGTTTGTCACTTCGGGGGCCTAGTAATACTGAAAAATATTGTCAAAATCCCAAACATTAAGAAATTACAATTCGGGAAATTTTTAAGGAAACAATTATATGGTTAGTGTACTTAAAAATTACAGACAGATGTGGAAAAGTCGCAGACACAATTAAACCCAAGAAGGCTAACTTATGTGTTTGTGTGTGCGAGGAAGGGAGAGGGGGAGTTGCTTAGGTAAGTCACCAATGAGCAAATATGACCAATTTCGTCATAATTCCAAACATTAAGAAAATGACAATTCTGTACAATTTAAAGGAAACAATTATATGGGTAGTGTTCTTAAGAATTATAAGCCTAAATGAGGAAAAGGCGCGGACACAATTGAACGCAAGAAAGCTTTAATGAAGAGTGACGTGTGTATAGGTTGAAAACAATAGTATGACAATTGTGTTTTTTTGTAGGAGGGGGAGTGTATCAAGAAGGCATTTGTATATATTCTTGGTGTGATCATGCTTAAGTCACCTCAGGAAATTTTATGTAATGTTAACAAGCTGCATGGTAAAAATTATGCTCTTTATTTATTTACGGCAAGGATTATACCCATTTTGCTCGAGAAACACCATGAAAAGTACTGTCAAATATCGATCATTTGCTACTAATTAAAGTTGGAACAAAAGAAAGACCAACTGAGGCCCGTCTCTTTACGTGAAAGACCGAGAAAGGTCATGTCTTTTATCGATTTTTAACCAGCAACTTATGTGAACCTTTGCTTACAAACTTTGGTGTTGATTTTCGCTGTTGAATTTTGTTTGTATAACAGGCAAGAGAGGAGGAATTAGCTAAGTATAAAGTTTTTTTTTTTTTCCGGAAGGGGGAAGGGGATACTTTAAATTTCCTTCATGATCTAAATAACAGTTTTACCATGCAATTTATGTTTCATTTAGGAAAACCAGATCCCCTTTTTTAATCAGATGTTTGTCACTTCAGGGCCTAGTAATACTGAAAAATATTGTCAAAATCCTAAACATTAAGAAATTACAATTCAGGGAAATTTTTAAGGAAACATTTATATGGTTAGTGTACTTAAAAATTACAGACAGATGTGGAAAAGTCGCAGACACAATTAAACCCAAGAAGGCTAACTTATGTGTTTGTGTGTGTGCGAGAGAGGGAGGGGGGGGGGGAGGGAGGGGGGGGGTTGCTTAGGTAAGTCACCAATGAGCAAATATGACCAATTTCGTCATATTTCCAAACATTAAGAAAAATGACAATTCTGTACAATTTAAAGGAAACAATTATATGGGTAGTGTTCTTAGGAATTATTAGCCTAAATGAGGAAAAGGCGCGGACACAATAGAACGCAAGAAGGCTTTAATGAAGAGTGACGTGTGCATGTATAGGTTGAAAACAATAGTATGACAATTGTGTTTTTTTTTGTAGGAAGGGGAGGGGGAGTGTATCGAGAAGGCATTTTTATATAATCTTGGTGTGATCATGCTTTAGTCACCTCAGGAAATTCTATGTAATGTTAACAAGCTGCAAGGTAAAAATTAACTTAGGCCCTTTATTTTTTTACGGCAAGGATTATACCCATTTTGCTCGAGAAACACCATGGAAAGAACTGTCAAATATCGATCATTTGCCACTAATTAAAGTTGGAACAAAAGAAAGACCAATTAAGGCCCGTCTCTTTACGTGAAAGACCGAGAAAGGTCATGTCTTTTATCGATTTTTACCAGCAACTTATGTGAACCTTTGCTACAAACTTTGGTGTTGATTTTCGCTGTCAAATTTTGTTTGTATAACGAGGAAGAGAGGAGGAATTAGCTTAAGTATAAAGTTTGTTGTTTTTTTCCGTGGGGAGGAGGCTACTTTAAATTTCCTTCATGATCCAAAAAACAGTTTTACCATTCAATTTATGTTTCATTTAGGAAAACCAGATCCCCTCATTTTAATCAGATGTTTGTCACTTCAGGGCCTAGTAATACTGAAAAATATTGTCAAAATCCCAAACATTAAGAAATTACAATTCAGGAAATTTTAAGGAAACAATTATATGGTTAGTGTACTTAAAAATTACAGACAGATGTGGAAAAGTCGCAGACACAATTAAACCCAAGAAGGCTAACTTATGTGTTTGTGTGTGCGAGGAAGGGGAGAGGGGGGGGGAGTTGCTTAGGTAAGTCACCAATGAGCAAATATGACCAATTTCGTCATAATTCCAAACATTAAGAAAAATGACAATTCTGTACAATTTAAAGGAAACAATTATATGGGTAGTGTTCTTAAGAATTATAAGCCTAAATGAGGAAAAGGCGCGGACACAATTGAACGCAAGAAAGCTTTAATGAAGAGTGACGTGTGTATAGGTTGAAAACAATAGTATGACAATTGTGTTTTTTTTTGTAGGAGGGGGGAGTGTATCAAGAAGGCATTTGTATATATTCTTGGTGTGATCATGCTTAAGTCACCTCAGGAAATTTTATGTAATGTTAACAAGCTGCATGGTAAAAATTATGCTCTTTATTTTTTTACGGCAAGGATTATACCCATTTTGCTCGAGAAACACCATGAAAAGTACTGTCAAATATCGATCATTTGCCACTAATTAAAGTTGGAACAAAAGAAAGACCAACTGAGGCCCGTCTCTTTACGTGAAAGACCGAGGAAGGTCATGTCTTTTATCGATTTTTTAACCAGCAACTTATGTGAACCTTTGCTTACAAACTTTGGTGTTGATTTTTGCTGTTGAATTTTGTTTGTATAACGAGGCAAGAGAGGAGGAATTAGCTAAGTATAAAGTTTTTTTTTTTCCGAGGGGGGGAAGGGGATACTTTAAATTTCCTTCATGATCTAAATAACAGTTTTACCATGCAATTTATGTTTCATTTAGGAAAAAAATTACCAGATCCCCTTTTTTTAATCAGATGTTTGTCACTTCAATTCTGGGCCTAGCAAATCTGAAAAATTCGTTTATTCCCAAACATTACAAAATTACAATTCGGCAAAATTTAAAAGAAAACAATTATATGGGTAGTGTTTTTACAAATTATAGGCCTAAATGGGAAAACGCGCAGACAAATCGAACGCAAGACGGCAAAATGGTGTGTGTGTAGGAAGACAAGACGGAGGAGGGGGAGGATTCGATGAGGTAAAGTGCACTTCTAAACAATTTCGTCATTGCATGTCTCTGCAAATATACACCCATATCATATGACCAGCCCAATTATGAAAATGGCATCTCACACTAAGTCCCACATCCCATCCCTTGTCCCACGTGGCATTCCACCATTTTCCCCCCACATGGTATCTCATCCCATGACATCCCACCCTTTGTCCCTTATGGATCTCATCCTACATGTAGGTACCACGTTAATCCAGCCATATGTAGCACATGACATCCCTCATGTCCCACATGGCCCCCTACATGTCCCACATAGCCTCCTACCTATGTCAAACATGGCATCCCAACCTATGTCACACACAGTGTTACTCGTGGCATCCCCATGTCCTACATGACATTCCACTATATATCCTACATGGCATATCCCACATCACATCCCACCCTGTTCCACATCGCATCCCACCCCATGTCCCACATGGCATCCCACCCCATGTCCCAAATGACATCCCATGGGCTCCATATGAAGTCCCATCGTAGCTTTCAGTCCCTGATTGAGCATACTTTGTATGAAAATACCAGTTCATGTAATAATTTAGAAGCAAATGACTTGTTGATTAAGAAAAAAAAAAAAGAAGGCGGATTTAAATAATTATGGCTGATATAGCCCAAGCTTGGTGTATACACATGGTATATATTGTATCATACGTCTCGCTAGGTATGGACACTTTCGTTTAATTCAGTAAACTAAAAATCCCCCAAAAAATTCGCAGAATTTATTTTATCCCTACAATATGCACAACGTAACAATCGCGATTTCCAGTCTTAAAAATAAGAAAGGAATGTCACAAAACTTTATTAGGGAGCTATTTTTAGTCTTCGAATTACCAGTAAGGCTAAAAAAAGTTGTCAAAAATAATTCATGATATTAACACGCTTTAAAATAATGTAAAATGAAATATTAGCATGTAAATTGCCGTGTCTTGCAAGCATTTTGATGTGTTTTTAAGACATATCGCCATGCCATACAGATAATCAAATGTGCGCCACTACGCTTGTTGTGTATAAGAAATATTCCATCCCAGGGTCATTCCCAACTGTATTTTATGCAACCCTCTTGGCAAAATGGCGCTCATGCTTATAAACCACGTTGAAATCTCAGCAACTCAGAAACGTTTTTCTTCGTTTGTTTCGCAACCTTTTTTTCTTTTTTTGCACTTTTTTTTGACTCATTAGGTAATCTTTGTAATTATTTGTGGTGAAAATAACAATCAATGCTTTTTCACCTACCGGACGTTCCGCTTAGAAGTTGTCTAACCAACGTAGACAAATCCCACGGACCGATAAAAGAGTGTATTTCTCGGTCCATTCGTTTAACAGGTTGTAAAATAGGTGTTAACCTATTCAGATTTAAGCCTGTATTGTTGGTAATGTTAATCGGGCCTAGGCCTTAGCCTACATCAAGAAGCCTACCGCTAAATTCGGCGCATCAAAGTGAAAGATTTGAGTGATTTTAACTCCCGCATTAAAAAGGATTAAATCCAAATCATTGGTTGATCGTCCGTTAACTTTGAATTGAGAGATCATTGATTGAAACTTTTGTCTGTGGTGTGAATGAATATTGATTTTGCAATTAATGCAATATTATTGTTGGGAAACAGATAGGGGCAATTTGGGTGATGATCCCGTGCAAATGATGTGTTCAATTTAAAAAATTTACTTTATTTAAAATACCTAAAGATTTTAAGAAATCTAAGACTATGACATCACAACTAGTCTGATTTCAGTCGTTTCTACACAAATGATACCAAACTTTAAACTTAAATATCTCCTTATCTAATAAGATTGTTGAATGCGTTCTGCACTATTTTGATTCTTTTGAAGTCCTCTTTCCTATAAGAAAAACATGCTTGACCTGTTTCAAACATTAGTATGACAATTGTGTCATGGTAAAACAATTTTTTTTTGGGGGGGGGAAGGGGAAGGGGTGGACAAGGCAAAGTGTATCGAGACGGCATTTTTATATATTATTGGTGTGATCATGCTTCAGTCACTTCAGGAAATTGTATGTAATGTTAACAAGCTGCAAGGTAAGAAATGACTTAGGCTCTTAATTTTTTTACGGCAAGGATTATACCCATTTTGCTCGAGAAACACCATAAAAAGAACTGTCAAATATCGATCATTTGCCACTAATTAAAGTTGGAACAAAAGAAAGACCAACTGAGGCCCGTCTCTTTACGTGAAAGACCAAGAAAGGTCATGTCTTTTATCGATTTTTGTTGTTGTTGTTAACCAGCAACTTTTGTGGACCTTTGCTACAAACTTTGGTGTTGATTTTCGCTATCAAATTTTGTTTGTATAACGAGGAAAAAATGGAGTAAATAAGTTTTAGTGAAACATCATCAAAAATAAATATCTTCAACGCAAATTAGGGTATCAATTTGCGGTGACTGTTGTAGAGTGACCATAGCCAATCCTCACCCATCATGAAATTTGAATATTGCAAATAATTGAGTTTTTTCCCGTGGAGGGGGCTACTTCAAATTTTCTTCATGATCAAATAACAGTTTTACCATGCAATTTATATTTCATTTAGGAAAACCAGATCTCTCTCTTTGTATTCAGATGTTTGTCACTTCAGGAGCCTAGTAAATCTGAAAAATATTGTCAAAATCCCAAACATTAATAAATTACAATTCAGGAAATTTTGATGGAAACAATTATATGGTAAATGTACTTAAAATTACAGACCTAAATGTGGAAAGGGCGCGGACACAATTAAACCCAAGGAGGCTAACTTGTGTAGTTGTTTGTGTGTGTGTGTGTGAGGAGAAGGAAAGGGGAGGGGGCCTAGGTAAAGTCACTAATGTGCAAATCTGACAAATTTCGTCATAATTTCAAACGTTAAGAAAAGTAACAATTCTGTTAAATTTGGAGAAAACAATTATATGGGTGGTGTTCTTAAGAATTATAAGCCTAAATAAGAAAAAGGCGCAGACACAATTGAACGCAAGGCGGCTTTAATGAAGAGTGACGTATGTATAGGTTGAATACAATAGTATGACAATTGTGTCATAGTATATATATATATATATATATATATATATATATATATATATATATATATATATATATATATATATATATATATATATATATATATATATATATATATATATATACACATATATATTATATCTTTTTTTTTTTTTAGGAGGGGGAGTGTATCGAGAAGGCATTTTCATATATTCTTGGTGTGATCATGCTTCAGTCACTTCAGGAAATTCTATGTAATGTTAACAAGCTGCAAGGTAAAAATGACTTGGCCCTTTATTTTTTGACGGCAAGGATTATACCCATTTTGCTCAAGAAACACCATGAAAAGTAGTCAAATATCGATCATTTGCTACTAATTAAAGTTGGAACAAAAGAAAGACCAATTAAGGCCCGTCTCTTTACGTGAAAGACCGAGAAAGGTCATGTCTTTTATCGATTTTTTAACCAGCAACTTATGTGAATCTTTGCTACAAATTTGGTGTTCATTTTCGCTGTTGAATTTTGTTTGAAAACAAGGCAAGAGAGGAGGAATTAGCTTAAGCATAAAGTGAAGCATTTGCAATAAAAATTAAAATCTTCAACGCGAATTAAGGTATCAATTTGCGGTAACGGTTGTATAGGCGCAATCCACACCCATCACAAAATTTTAATATATCTCAAATGGGGCTACACCTCCAATTTAAAGCAAATCCTGAACTTCAATAATTCACTTCAATTATAAAACCTTTATACCAGTATACGTTTCTTGTAAATAAGTCAACTTAGTTTATTGTACAGACAAAAATTGATTGGGAACAAATAAACAAACATATGGTATTAAGATCAAGCAGTACCGCCAAAAGAGGGTTGATCAAATAGGGCACATTCCATGCTTGACAATTATTGCGAAAACGGTGTAAAATTGAAGGAAAAAAACAGGTGACGGTTTTTTTTTTTTTTCTCCAAAATTTTCCCCATATGAGTACGAATTTCCGTTTGTCCCCCATCATGCTCAGTAAAAGATGAACTGAATATGTACAATTGATTTGGCCTTTGAGCATGCAGTTGAGATTTCTTTGTCATATAGTTTTATATTTTTTTCAACCATTCCATGAATTATTTTCATTACAAATTTTTGTGTAATGGAAATGGAGAATTGGTCCAAACTGTCTTCATTATCCAAACCCATGTTTTACTATGCAATGTGTGCCCAATTTAGTAAAACCTGGTCCCTCGTCTTAAATCGATGTTTTTCACTTTTGGGTCTAGCAAATCTTTAAAATGTCGTCATAATCCGAAACATTACAAAACGACAATTCGAGAAAATCTGAAGGAAGCAATAGAATGGATAGTGTTTTAAAAATTATAAGCCTAAATGGGGAAAAGGCGCGGACACAATTGAACGCCACAAGGCTTAATGAAGAGTCTGACGTATGAATGGATTGAAAACAGTTAGTATGATGATTGCGTCATTATGGTAAAAACGTTTTATTTGTATCATTTTATATATAGGCTAATATATATATATTTTTTGTTTGGAGGGCAGGAGGGGTTCGGCGGTGGGGTTCGGCGGTGGGGTTCGGCGGTGGGGTTCGGCGGTGGGGTTCGGCGGTGGGGAGTGGATGAAGTCATGTACGGAGAAGGCATGGCATTTTCATATATTCTTGGTGTGATCTGCTTTAGTCACTTCAGGAAATTTTATGTAATGTTAACAAGCTGCATGGTAAAAATTATACCCTTTAATTTTGTACGGCAAGGATTATACCCATTTTGCTCGAGAAACACCATGAAAAGTACTGTCAAATATCAATCATTTGCCACTAATTAAAGTTGGAACAAAAGAAAGACCAACAGAGGCCCGTCTCTTTACGTGAAAGACCGAGAAAGGTCATGTCTTTTATCGATTTTTTTAACAGCAACTTATGTGAACCTTTGCTACAAATTTTGGTGTTCATTTTGGCTGTTGAATTTTGTTTACATAACAGCAAGGAGCTCCTTGATAACAGGGAAGAAAAGAGGAATTAGGTTAAGTATAAAGTGATACATTTGCATTAAAAATTTATTTCTTCAATGCGAATTTAGGTATCAATTTTCGGTGACGGTTGTAGAGTGACCATAGCTAATCCTCACTCATCACGAAATTTTAATGTCTCAAATTAAGCTTCTCTTTTTCCTAAATCTTAAATATGAAAGGTTCTCAAATTGCGTTGAATGCGTTCTACTGCTACATATGGGTGAAGCTTATAATCACAGGATCCTTAAAATATTTTGTCTGGCGTGTTTGCTTATGACAAAGCCCTTGATTTTCGGCGTATTTTGTAATTTTGCTGGAGTATGTACAGGCTATATACTGTGTACAGGGAGCTGTAACAGCTCCCTGCTGTGTATACATGTTATGTACATTGCACTGCACGCTAGCCGCAAAGCTTGCAAGTATTGTTAACACACACACACACACTCTCGTGTCGGGCCTGCCTCGCTTAAGTAAATGAAAATTGCGCTTAAAATACCAAAAACGTTAAATAATCGGACTATTATTATCATAACAAATATCAAGAAAAAATTAAATCAAATCCTTGTATAATGTTGATTGTTGAATCATGAAAGTTGTGTTAACAATCCAAAATAGAGTAGTAACATACTGCTGTTTCGTATCCAAACTTCCACTCTTAGTGAAGTGAACTTTGACCAATTGTCAACAATAATAAGCTACTACTCAGATTTCGAACACGCCTACTTTTGTAGAGTATAGTAATTTGCAGATTGTGATCACTTCCAGATACACGATCAATACAATACAGAAAAAAAATGAGAATCCTACTTAATAATGTCGCTGACATTTGACAGCCTGCTTTCAAAACAATATTAAAACTTTCACGTAAGTGTACAGTGTATGTACAACATGTATAGGGCTTGTGTACTAGCTATGAACTGTTACGGGCATATTGAATTATTCGGCCGTTAGTCTCGTAGTAGTGTCATTTTTATTTTATTTATGAGTAATTCTAAATCATTTCTGTGTGAATTTTTATTAAAACTTTCAATCGCATGAGAGAGAGGTAAAATGTTCGTGATTTGTATTGAAGTTAATGAAAAACTGGCGTAAAATGTCACATGCTGTATCTAAATCTTATGACGCAGGTACAATTTGTGTCGTAAGAAATTTCAGCCATAGCGTAATATACGATAAATTTGTCGTTGGCCTACGAAATTATTTTCAAAATATGTATGAAAATAAAAATTAGAAAAATGTTTGCCTTGCAAATCTCTTCAACAGCCATTTGTCAAGAATGTTTTGATTTTTGTTATTAATATACAACGTAGCAATTACTATAGACCTAGCTTAAGCCTTCATCTAATTATAACCATTGGACTGGTGAAACGTTATCCTTATAATTTTATGTCGATAATACAGTAAACTATCTGGTGAAGATTTTAACAAATCATTAAATTCCTGCAAAGGTTTCTTTTAAAATAAACACTTTCTATGGCAAGATTTACACCAAATGAAATGTCCCCAATTTTGTTATAGAAATAGCAAAGAGCTTGTGTAGAAGCTCTTTGGAAATAGTTTATCGGCCTAAAATGAAGTAGACCAAGGCATATGTGGAAGCTTTTTGGGCACGAAGTTTAAAAAGCTTGATTTTATATTGTGAAATGTTTTACAGATACACATGAGCAAATAACTAATTAAAAAATTAGAACACTAGTTACTAGTTACTGTGTGTGTGACGGGGAGGGGGGGGGGGGTGGTGGTGGAATGCTACACAAAAAACCTTCTTAACCTCCTCGTCTCCCATTTTGTTCATGAGAATATAATCAGATAAACATCTAACCATAGTATACGCTATACCATTACATGACTGAGAATACTCTGTATTGCATGTAGTGTGTAGCATGTAGGGCATAGTACAGAGGCAGATGTTATGGAGATGTTATCTCACTAAAGAAAATAGGGCCTTGATCAAAGCATAAATTAGATTTACCAGTATTGCTACATTAGTAATTTTATGCAAATTTTAATTTCATTGGTGAGGTGTCAGTGGCAATCACCTCTAAAAATGCATTAACCTGTCCTCCCACCCCAAACCCAATATATCCAAAATCTTAAAGTGCAGTTCGAATATTGTACAATTAATATTTGCCTGAAGGGGGAATAACATAATGTATTGAAAGTATTTTAATTTTCAATGCATAATAGTTTAGAAAAGAAGTATGTGTGACACCACAATGTACCAGCCATTCACATAAGTAAAATGATTCAATATTGTAATGAATAGATGCTTACAGTAACACTACTGAAATTGACTTACTGGTACAGATGGGAAAAAACTTACATGGAAAGGGAACTGCTCCCATAATTGAGTAAGTTTGTTTATCCATGAATTTGTTTATTAGGCTCTATATAGAAACATCAAACTAGTATCAAAATCAACCCTGACTGCTCCTGTAAAATATTGATTATTTTGAGGTCGACATAAGATAACTTTCTGTCTTATCTGGAAAAAAGACAAAGAATTGTATTATGGAAACTTTTGGGGAAATATGCCTTGCAAAGTTGTTGTAAGAGGGATATGTTATTTAGAAATTCCTGCATAGAAGTGTGTCTAGATTACTGTGGCTTCCGTCTGTAAAACCTAAACTAAACTTGTGCACCTCAAGCTTCAAAAGGGAAGTGACTTACAATTGTTAAGGAAAGTTCATTTGCAATGCTGACTTTTTAGGAGTTTAAACTTGCTTTAGGCTAAAAGTAATTCTGCTCAGAGAGTTAGTTTGTAAATGTAAGAGCCCAAACACCCAAAACATTCTAGTTAGTAAAAGAAAATTGTTGCCATGCAGCCCATGCATGTACTAACTGCATGGGCAAATGGGACGCAGGAAATGTAACTTCTGTATATAGTATATGCAGTTCACTCTTGTAATTATAGCAATGGAGCATAATTACATGCACTTAAAATTAATTTGTGTAATATCAATACTGATAAAATTCTTGTTGTCTTGTTTACAGCATGTGGTACAGAGTGGAGTGGGATGACTCCTACATAACTGATATTAGTCCTTCACAATCGAAACAAATCATCAATCTTTCACACCAAGACGGTCAACTGACAGTTGGATGCAGGGTGAAACTTTACATTGCGAAGGAAAAGGCATACTGGTTTGGAGAAATTGTTCGCTTATCAGGTAATTATAAGTCAAGAGATTCTGTGTTTCACCATTGCAATATCTTTAACATTTCACTACGACACAGTGCACTTACAGATAATCATTTCTTCTGGAAACGAGTTAATGACGCTGAAAACAAATGTGTGAGTACACTGCATGGTCAAGGGTATACTAGGATGAAATTTGTTGTTTTCTTTGTTATGACAAAAACAAGTTCATGACCATAACCAATATTATTTTTGAGGCTTTTTGCTTCAGGGTTTCCCTTTTTGTAAATGACTATAAAAATGTCACCCTAAAAATTCCATGTAGTAGAACTTATGGGCAAATAACACTAAAGATTATCATTAATTATGATAATCTTTTCTTAGCTTCAGTTGATTTTTTTTTAGCATTTTTGCAAACAATATACTGTTTTGAGCCTTGGGGCTCTGATCATCCAGACTTAAGACAGTGACTAGGTGGTATTATTATTATTTTCCCAAAACAGAATTTTCAAAAATAGATCTCAAATTATTAGTTAATCAAACACAAAAAATATGTGTACTTTGCATTCAAATTAAGGTAAAAATTATCAGACACCATAAATGTCACATAAGTAGGTCAAGTATTTCCCAAAACATAGTTGCAGTTTTCACAACTCATATATTAAAATGAATCAATAATATTTTCATTCCTTTGCAGCTCTGAAAGCTGGTTTAGATAGACAGGACCAAAATGAGACCTCTCAGCAACAAGTTTCTCTGGAGAAAGAAATTGGTAAGTTTTGCATGACACATATCCAAGGCTGTGGTATTCTCAAAGTAAAAAGCTGAAAGTTGACTTACCTGTATCATTCAGTAAGTTCACCTCATTCAGAATGGATCCAAACAGGAACAACTCTGGCTCCATATTACTCAATATTTGACACTCATTCATATGCTTTTAAAGATTATTGAGCTTACAAAAGAGTATGATAAGAATGGGGGTATGATACCTTTACAAAATAGATATGCAATCTCTTGCACCAACTTGAGAAGCTCATAGTTCAAATCACAATGATAAACATATTAACAGGAATTGGAATTGAAGATACAAAATGAAAGTTATTCATTTGAAGAACCAAATGTTATTAATCTAATTTATGTTGGACGTAGTGAATAACACAACCAAAATAACAGTTGGTGCAAAGGTTGACAACACAACCCCTAGGAGTACCCAACCTACAGTACAACCAAAGTTTTGAATTTCACAAGGTAAAAATACCTTGGGCCAATGTTGGCCTTACATTGGCAAAAAAGGTTGACTGCAGATTGGGAACTCCTAGAAGCGATGACTTCATCCTTTATGCCACCTCTTATAAAACAATTGTGTTATTCACTATAGCCAAAATTAGTTTAATAACATTTGCTTCTTCAAATAACTTTTCTATTGCCTCTTCAATTTCAGATCTGTTTCTGGATGAACTTAAGGCCACAGATCAGCTTTCTGCAACAATTCATAATTGCATGAAGGATGCAGATGAAGCTGGCATAACTGTTGGTGCTACCGGCAACCTTTTTAATCCAACTGTGCAGAAAGTGACATCAATGTACACTGAAGACTCTGAGGAGATTGCCGACATTCTGTTACAAAAAGTTTATTACACACCTGCCAAGGGATATGAAGGACAACTGTGGAAGGATGTCTTCCTTAAAAAACTTGGAAAAGCAGACAAAATTATATTTGTTGGTGCTGCACTCATCAAACTATTTTATGGTACATTGCTTTAACTTCTTTAAGTAGTGATACATGCAGTAAGGGTAGGGTTATTTATGAAGGGTCTGCTTCCCCCTTGTAAAGAATTTTTCAAACTAGTGAGGGGACAAGGGGATCAAAATACAAGGGTGGGGATTTCAAATTATAGAATAGTCTGCAAGTTTTTCAACTTAAAAAAAAATACCTGTGCAAAGATGCTCTAATTGCTGTTGAAATACAAATCTCGTCATCAAGTGAAAGTAAATAAGTGAGTAAATGGGAAATGATGTTCTTTGCTGGTTATAATTTGAATTTTGCTTTCATCCTGCTTTCAGAAAAGACAGCACGACTTCCATCCACAAGCCAAGGAGGGTGCATGCAAACTACACACAGGAATGCATTGCAAGGTAAGTACAGTATATTAAGCAGGTTACTTACTAATTATATTTGAGCTTGAAATTATTGACAGGATTTGTCCACTGAAAGTGGGGGAGGGGGAGGTCACAAAATGAAAGTTGCCTACCATAAGTGTGGGGAAGAATCATAAAATCACTCTATAAATCACCGTATAAAACATAACTGGAAATTCTTTGCCCTTGCACCCCTAAATCCTGTTTATATTTGAAATTCATACACACTGACATTCAGTAAAGACATGTTTGTGTATTGTGTCATTAATTCTACTGCATAAATATCATTTTCCTTCCATCAGAAATAAATCTTCCAGACAATGTGAGACAGGAAAATGCCATAAGATCGAGCCATTCTTCCAATGTAAAGAGAAAAGCAGCAAATAGCACAAAAGGTAAGTTTCTACACTTAAAGGACTATGGACAGCTAGAGGCAGCATAGGCTTAATTTAAAAAAAAGATTTAAACCATTAAAACAGCAAAATATTCCATCAAAATTTTTAAAAATTGACCAACTTACAGCATTTTTAATTTTGAGCTGTTATTGTGCAATAATGTGTGACATCAATGGGGAAAGAATCCTTCATCACCTTTTGTAAAACCTTTTGTTTTTTATTCCTCTGTCAATGCTGTTTAAAATTAAGCATCGGACTTTGGGAAAATGTTTTCAGAACTTGGTTGTACCATGAATCATTATATATCTAGAACAGACATTCTGAAATTCACAAGTAACTGAAATTTGAAGAACAAAAATTTAAAGAATTACATAAAGATTTTTTTTTTTTTATACTTTATTACATATTCCACACAAATTAACAAATATTAAAACTTTGTTCAGTCATAATTTGGAAATTGAATAAACTTTTTACATATTGTAAAGATTATTTTATTCAGAAATCCATGCTCTTTCATGTATCCTAAATCTGCTAGATGTCCATAGTCCTTTAAAATTTTCAAACTTACTGAAACTTTCCAATAATTTGTATTATAATTCACATATCTATTGAATCAGCACCCCTTTTATGAATCACTGCTGTGCCTCAGTAGTCAAGGAATCATGCTCGTATTCGAGAGGTACCGAGTTTGATTCCCATTGTGAGTGCTGCATTGTGTCCTTAAGCAAGACACTTTACTCTACTTGCTTCAGTCCACTCAGCTGTAAAATGAGTACCAGCACTGCTGGGGAGTTATTCTGCGATGGACATGCAGTCTCATCCGTTTGCGACATGGAAACCAGGAGATAAGCACCGACCCAATAAGCCTAATGACTTGGATGGATTTAGCTTCTTTTTTTAGATGTGTGAATTCTGGAATCGTTGGGTAGACTTTTTACCTGGATATCAAAACAATTGTTCAAAGAAAACTTATGGATATGAATCTTGCCTGACAGTAACTCAAAACAATAAATACCTAGCCTAAAAAACCCGAAAACAATATTATGACCTCCTAAATTAGTCAGAAGGTAGATTTTAATATAGTTTTAGACTACAAGTGAGCAAGATTGAGATAGATCAACAGGTAGACAGACAATTTAGGATTTACTGCACATGAACACTTCTTGTACAAACATATCCTTTTTCTTACAGAAAAACAGAGATCCAACAAGAAGTCGAAGGAAAATAAGCCACCGGGCGAGGGCCAGCCACCTCCTGCTACAAAGCGGCAGCCAAAACTACCAACAGTTGCTAAGAAACGGCTCTTTATCAGCAGGAAAGGATCAACTGATGCAAAAGGTGAGGTGGTATACAAATTAAGATATGCAACAAGGTTGACCCAACTTACAAATATTGTTTGTAAGTAGTAGATAATTAGTTAAAGTAAAAAAAATAATTACAAATTAGGAAGTTGAATCTGAGACATGCTCATAAGGCCAGTCCTTATCACAAGCAGATTCTCCAGTGATGCTGGTATTCATCTACACAGCCTGAGTTGAGCTGAGACTAGTGGAATAAACTTCCTTGCCCAATGAAACATAAACACAGCTATACTTGGCAGGGAATCAAATACAACACTTTTTGCTTAAAACACAGATTCCCAACCACTGAGCCACCGTGACTGCATTCACTTGCTAATGATGAAAGGACTAGAGTAACATAGCAAATCCTGGACCCAACTGAAGCATCATTAACATTGGTAAAGCTTATAAAGATGTAAACATCCAGTGCTGACCGTTGGTTTTCAGATTTTCATTGTGCATTATGATTTTATGCTGTGGAATTTAGTAGGGAATCATAGAACAGGGGTGTAGTCATCATAATGCTAAGTTCATTAAATGTATTGAATCTCATATTTTCTGTTTCATTACAGCCCTAGAAAGAAAGCAAGCTAGGGAGACAATGCAGAGGCTTCTACAAACCAGACATCAACTACCACAACTGACTACCGAACAAGACAGACTTCAGCTACCACAACCACAACTGACTGCCGAACAAGACAGACATCAACAACCACAACTGACTACCGAACAAGACAGACTTCCACTACCACAACCACAACTGACTACCGAACAAGACAGACATCAACTACCACAACCACAACTGACTACCGAACAAGACAGACATCAACAACCACAACTGACTACCGAACAAGACAGACTTCCACTACCACAACCACAACTGACTACCGAACAAGACAGACATCAACTACCACAACCACAACTGACTACCGAACAAGACAGATTTCAACTACCACAACCACAAGTGACTATCGAACAAGACAGACTTCAACTACCACAAGCACAACTGACTACCGAACAAGACAGACATCAACAACCACAATCACAACTGACTACCGAACAAGACAGACTTCAACTACCACAACCACAACTGACTATCGAACAAGACAGACATCAACAACCACAACCACATCTGACTACCGAACAAGACAGACTTCAACTACCACAACTGACTACCGAACAAGACAGACATCAACTACCACAACCACAACTGACTACCGAACAAGACAGACATCAACAACCACAACCACAACTGACTACCGAACAAGACAGACATCAACAACCACAACCACAACTGACTATCGAACAAGACAGGCATCAACTACCACAACCACAACTGACTATCGAACAAGACAGACATCAACTACCACAACTGACTACCGAACAAGACAGACATCAACAACCACAAGTGACTACCGAACAAGACAGACTTCAACTACCACAACTGACTACCGAACAAAACAGACATCAACTACCACAACCTCAACAGGACTACTATCCTTACAGCTTTCACAACACCTCACAGCAACATCAAAGCTATGTATATCAGCCTGCATACTTGAATGAAGAACAAAGCTGGACCAACCAGAACTGCCAACAACAAACGCACAACGGATACCAACAATCTTTCAGTCATGATAACTCCTACTGGAACCCTGCACAAGAATGGACATACCACACTCCTCAACGAAATGTTCATGACTGGGGCTGGAAACTTCAGGAAATGTCCTCAAATTTGAACGGTAAGTTAAAATTGATCAGGTTGTATCATTTTGCTCAGATTTTAGCCTAGTTAGACAAAATTGAATTTCAAAGATTTGTATACAATTTTAGGTTTGGGTAGAGTCAAAGAATAAATAGTACATTTAGGTTAAGAAATTAGAAAAGGTTCCTCTCTTATTAAGAGAATATGTGTTCACTACAACTATTTTAAGCAGTTGTCTGATATGTGTATTATTTCCATTTTTCAGATATACAACAACACGTTCTGAACAACAGAGATGCACTGACTTGTTTGAAGGATCATTTTCAGATCATTGAGAACTCTTCCGTAAGTAAATGTATTCTTTATAATCTTAACACAAACACCTATTCCTTCCAAATGGATGTTTTCATTTCATACAGGACTAGAAAAACCAATCCTAAAAGTCTAACATAATAAGTTTATGCTACTTCAGGTCTTCATTGAATATCATCAGCTGAAGCTGCTTCTTTTACAGTGTGTTTCTTGAGTGTAACATACTGTAGAGTA
>JAIGNY010000577.1:0-56660 GCA_020152595.1 Chiridota heheva | reverse complement strand
TATATATATATATATATATATATATATATATATATATATATATATATGCATATATATATATATATATATATATATATATATATATATATATATATATATATATATATATATATATATATATATATATATATATATATATATATATATATATATATATATATATATATATATATATATATATATATATATATATATATATATATATATATATATATATATATATATATATTTTTTTTTTTTTGGAAGTGGCTGCTATGGGAATTTGTACCTGAGGCGTCTGCAAAAGAAAAAAAAAAGGGTTTATTTAAAGAGGTTGCAACAGTTAGCATTTCAAAAAGGCTTTCTGTGATTGTTTGGTCTGGTTGTTTTTGACCAGGAACGCCACACCTCTCGATATGTTGTTATTGTTAATAGGAAGGTGATAGAAGGTGTAGCATGGATGGAGCATTTAGTCCTGGGGTAGGCTTGGTTTCACATTGATGGAAAGAATGTCTATGTTGTATTTGGATTAGGAGTTGGCCGGAGTTTTTAAGGCTTGTGATGTTAATGTTGCTAAAGTGGTAATCATTTGTGTGTGTGTGTGGGGAGGACTGCAGGTGTAGGTTAGGGCCAAGGTCGGGGTGATGACGGTTGATGATAGGTATCATTACCTGGTGCAGGAGGAGTTGTGTGTCTGGACGTTAATCGGTTAGGGTAATGGGTAACGGTCTGAGGGTAATGGGTTGAGGGTGCTGTGTAAGAGGGCAATCTCTTAACCCTGTGGTGGTGGGGTGGGAGGGTTATAGAGGCACTGAATGTTTTTGTACCTTCACTGTAAAGATGCGTTCAGTTGGGAAGGGGGGCATGAGATCGGCTCGTTCTGGTTTTGGAGACCACGCTGTCACTGTTGGGCATGATGGGGTGAGTTTGGGAGAAGATAGCGAAACGAAATAAATGGTTGATTGCCTGCGTGTTTCAATGCAGGATTTACTGTAAAATGAGGTAAAATGTGTTGTGTGTGTGGGGGAAGGGGGTCACAGCACCAGATGGGTAAGAGATTGAATGACTATCTTCGTGTCCAACGAAGTATTGTCTTTTCTAAAGTGCAAGGGTGGCGGAAGAATTCAATCTGGCAGTCTGGAAGAGGTCCTACAATAAGGAACCAAAAGGTTCCTTAGATTAGAAAACAAATATTGGTAACAGTAGAATTTTGTCGTTGAGATGGCAGATTCTAAAGAATAAAATTACACATCGCAAATGTGAGAAAATTGTCTGTCAATTAATCAATTTGTACATGTTTATCGTAAAATATGAACAAAACGGCTGCTGAACGTCTATTAGCTCTGGTATTTTACAGGTTCCTCAAAATAGGACCTCTCCTGGGCTGTCTGGGGAGGGTAGGGGGCACAGAAGCCAAGGGGTACTTTCCAACTGTCTTATTTTCAAATCACATACACAGCAGTATAGCTTTGTAAGATCAACACCCACCCCAAGGGAACATTTCTAAACCTTTATCGGTCGGAAAGTTACGATTTAATTTAATTATCACCCATTTTTCCTTGAAGTTCCTGTTTTTAATTTACAGCTGCAAAAATATTTTGGTCCAACAAATATAACATAAATTGGAAAAGTTATAGATTGTAAGTTTTTAAATCGGAAGGATTTAGACTTATATTTCATCTGATCATGATTAGCCAATTGTACTCGGTTATGAATCGGAAAATATTCAACAGTATAATGCCTATAATGTGAAAAGCAAATGAGGGGTCCTTAGAATTATTCAGGAGGCCATCATTTTCTTGGTGAGAATAAATGTAACCCAGTTTATCTGTATATATTCACACACAGCCTCAGTGGCGTAACTAAGGGGGGAAGGTGGGGTAGGCCGCCCCAGACACGGGCCCAATAAGAGGACCCCGAAAAATATACCATTATACCATAGCGGCCCGCAGGGTCCCACTCGCCCCGGCCCGTAGGGTCCTAGCTACGCAACTGCCCAACCTCCCGGGAGTCAGTGGCATGTGTTACTTTCTTCAATCTGGCAATAAAAAGACCAATTATATATTTTATTATTTGAAATAACACCGAGACAGTTACTCCTTTACTTTGGGAGTGCAACTTCTTGCGCGTTATCTGGGACTGGTTCTTCATGATATGCACGCGCGTTCATTGGGTCCCAAACAGGTTTGTTTTGTAGGCCTATGGGGTTTATGGACCTCCAAGTAAGACTCTCAATGACGTCTTATGGGTCATCGTGAATATTATCAAGCGTTGCATCTGACTGAATCGTGACAAAGACCTTTTGAAAAAAGTCGCGCTAACCTCTAACAAGCTACTTAGTTTTATTCTAAACTCTGTTCACGTGTGAATGCTGATTTGTATCGCTGGGGGACGGAAAGTTTTGTCGCCTTCTCGGGACATTGCAGTCTTTCTGCGTCCATTTCCAATTAAATAGTTACTTGTCGCCTTTAGCTTTTTGTCCTGCATTGCCCGCTGTACAGTAGATACCGCCTTTTGATTGGCGGTTGTCTAATGTGTGTTTGCTTAAGTCTTCTTTTTTTTTTTTTTTTCCTTTTTTTACGTTTAAAGTATAGGACTTAGTAAAAGTTTACAGATGTTCGTTGTGAACCCCGCGTTGTGATATATTGGCCTACCGTATATCTGCACGTCTGATTCTGACTTAAATGTATCAGTTTCGTGTTATCAGTGGCCGATTGACAATGTTACATATTGAACAAAACAAAGACCACATGGGTTATTCAAAGTGTCCCCTTGCTTGGATGAATCTGAACAAAGCTGTCAGAAAAAGGAAGGGGAGGGGAAGGGGGGGGGGGGGTATATAAATGAGGGGAATATAAACTTGTAGTTGATTTCTATTTCTCGAATGCATGTTACCCAAAGCAATATTCTTATTGAAACGTTTCAGTGTTTCACTGTGGGTCATCGTCGAGGTTTATGCTCACCCTATGTGGCATTGATATTAGTTCCACGTGGATTGGTATCACAATAATACACACAAGCTGCCACGCATGGTTGCCATTTTGATTGCGGTCTGTGGATATCACGGGGGAAATGGACATGTGCAACATGCACGACTGGAACAAAAACATAAAGTTGAGCACTTGCTGGAATACTGATGAGTGCATTTTATCGTTTCTATATCATAACTCAATGGATCCCTTTTCACCCTGATGTTGCTGTTATATGTAGCTCGGAACTAGCTATTTAACCCAGTTCTACAAAGCAGGGATATGTTATTTGGGAAGGATATCCAACGCGCAAAACCCACCCACATATTCCTGCACAAAGGCCTTCCTTTAGTACAGGTAGCTTACTTATATCAGGAATATGTTATTTGGGATAACATATTCCTGCTTATATGCTGATTCTGTATCTTCAAATGGAGTGACACAGAATAGACAAAGATTCAACACACAAAACGAATCGTCTACGAATATTGATACAATCTTGACGACCACTAAACACACACTTTGAAAGTATTTTCTCAAGGTATTAAACGATCGCCAACTTATTTGAAACAAAAGTTTAAATAGTTTTGTGAAGCTTATTCTTTCACCTAGAAACCATGGAAATCTCCGATTGGTGTGTATTTCATTTGCTTCTCAAGTACTACGTACTTCATCTTGGTTTTCATTTTGATAGCCTTGGTTACTTTAAACCAGAGATATTTTATTGTTTAAACACAGCACCCAGGACACAAGGCTTGCAGTTTGATGATCTGTTCAACCATAGCAGCTCAATTCAAAATGAAACTAAATATAATCGAAGAAGCTCTTTGATATAATTCATTCAATTAAAAAAAAAAAAAAAAAATGTACCTTCATTTGTGTTGCAACCCGGAACATTGTAAGCACTGGTTTCTCCTCGATATTATTTCTGACATCAAGAAGGGTGATGGAACACAGCATGTCTTGTAGTGATGATGCATTCAGGTCCTCTGGTGCGCCATTGCCTTTGCAACATTCGTGCAGGCATTGGACCATTAACATATATGATGCTCTGACTGCAACTTCCATAACGCGTATTGCTAGACTGGGTTTTAGTCCACATGCAAATCGGAGAGGAAACTCAAGTGACTCGATTTTAAGTGTCTTATGTTTCAGCATTTGCAAAGACTTGATGATGTCATCGCTTTTTCCATGTGCTAAATAATAACCAGCAAGAAACTCCTGATAAAGCTTATGGGGAAATGCCACTGTGTCTTCTCCTCCTTTCATCATGTCTTCCAGCGAAATGTAAGAAACATTTTGGGGTGTAAGTTGATTTGTATCTATTTTCAAAATTCCCAAATTAAGTGCGTGCTCTAAAACTTTTACGGAGCATTGTTTCCGAAATACTTCTAGTGTCCAGTACAGTACGCCCCCCATAAGTAGACTTCTCCAAGCAATTTCCCTAAGTTGAGGAAAGTGTTATGTTTTTCATCTAATACAGCTTGCAAATAAGGGACATATTTTTCTTCTACGTCCTTGATTTTTTTTGTAAGCTGGAACTCGTAGCTGGTCATTACATTTCCAAATAATCCCGTAACAGTTGGTGGAATGGAGGACAAATTAAAGTCGAGATTAACTTGTACAAAACCACAGAAAAGAGTGAGAAGTAATGGGTGAGTACCAGCGTGGTCTAAAAGGCCATTGTCTCTCAGATTTGCCAGCAAATGTGATCCAACATCACTATTTGAATCACCAAACCACTTAGCAACGAAAGCTTCAGCAGTTTCCATGGAAAACCCTTCAATGTGCAGAATGTTATCAAAGAAATTGTCCCACGTTTTTCGTTTCGAGTTAAGTTTTTCCATTGCCGAGGACCTAGAAGTGAGGTAAAGCATAACCTCTGAAAACTTTTCACGTTTGATAATGGCCAGAACATCAAAGTGCAATGGTGTATTAAGCAGGTGATCTGGAAGTTCATCGAAGCCATCCAGTAGTATTAGCGCCTTTTCAGGATACTCCTTAAGAAACTTTTCGATAACCTCAGGATCAATAGCTTCACTTGATGGCAATGAAGCAGCAATTGCCTCGACGAATGACATGCTTTTTGATGACATATGTCGAATCCGTAGAAAAAGTACCATCCTGAATTTTGAAAGCTCCGTTTTCCCTTCAGCCCAGTCGTTCACCACTTTCAAAGATAGTGTACTCTTTCCAATACCAGCATCTCCGATGATGACGGTTCTATAGCCACCGAGTTCTAGAATACCAAGAAACGAATCAAGGGTTATTCTGTTGAAAGCCCTGCGTCTGGTATGTGCAATAGATAATCTAACATAAAATTGATCGAGATGCATCGCTTCAAGCCAAGGTGCGATAGCAAGTCGAGAAACCAAAGACTTATACCACAGTTTTAGAAGTTTGATGACTCTTTCGAGAGATGCTTTGGGAGATGAATCCACTGTGCAAAAGAAAGAAGAAGAAAGGATTTACATCAGATATCTCTTTATTCAACAAACAAAGAAAAGGAAAAGTGAAGTAAAACGACATTGTGTCATTTATTGAATGTACATTAAGATGCGTTTATGCTTCGATTTAATACACTTTTATCGTATATTGTAAATTTAGTCTTTTCAGGACATATGGACGAAAGAGCCATTCTAAGTATATATATATATATATATATATATATATATATATATATATATATATATATATATATATATATATATATATATATATATATATATATATATATATATATATATATATTATATATATATATATATATATATATATATATATATATATATATATATGTATATATATATATATATATATATATATATATATATATATATATATATATATAGATACATACATATATATATATATATATATATATATATATATATATATATATATATATATATATATATATATATATATATATATATATATACATATATATATATATATATATATATATATATATATATATATATATATATATATATATATATATATATATATATATATAGATAGATATATAGATACATATATATATATATATATATATATATATATATATATATATATATATATATATATATATATATATATATATATGTACATATATATATATATATTTATAAACGTGTGTGTGTGTGTCTGTGTGTGTGTATATATGACGGAATTTGCTCATCCATGAATTGCCTTAATTGCAAACTATCACCTTATATAGTGTAAAAATAGAATGAACTTAGAAGAAACAATAGGATTAGTATGGATTTGTATTTCTTCAGATCATACATTCATATCAAGCTGCCAAAACAATTCAATATATAGTAATCTCGACTTTCAGTTTCTAAACTAACCTGGCACAGTCCGATGGAAAGGTTCAGCCAAGGCTGGAAGACCGGACTCTCTAAGAGCTACAACGAGAGGCTCAACATTCGATTCGGAGATATATCCAGAGACCTCCAGGGCGTCCAGCAGTTGATGTCCAAATATGATGTTATCCATTTGCGCTCTTGTGATGCCAGGGAAATGAAGCAACAGGGATTGTATTTCACCTTTTGTAATTCTACTCGCAAAAACAGCCTTTGCGTTGTGATACTCTGAATACCCGCTTGTTGTTGGCTTACTTTGTGTATCTGATGCGTGGATAGGGTTGGTGCTATCTGGATAGATAACAAATATAAAAACATCAATGATGTAGTAGCTCAACATATATTTTGGAGCGGTTACAAGTATGTTTTTATTGGTGGGCAGTTAGTTTAAGTGGGCTGGGGTTGTTAAGAAAGAAATACATGTTTGATGTTTATTCTAATTTTTAGAAAATGCAAGCGGGAGCTTTAATATTGTGATGCTAGAACATCAATAATGTAGTAGCTCAATATTTGTTTTGGAGGTGGGGGTTTGTAGATGGGGAGTTACCGGGTAGGCTGGGTTTGTTAGGAAAGGAATACAAGTTTGGTTAGCAGTGGCGCAACAAAACGCCAGGAATGCCCGGAAGGGTGGGTAAACCTTACAGGGCCTGGGCAAAATCGATTTGGGTCTAGCCCTGAACAATGACACTGCAATATATTTGTTATGGTACCCAAAGTGCCAGGGGTGTCGGAAGGAACTTGGGGTATGATAGGATAGCTTATTCAGGGTATCTAATAGTTTGTAACCCCAAGTTTATAGCCCAAACGAGCTATCAGTTACAACTGATATACTCCAATTTGACTATATTGTGGGATAGATCCCAAACGGGATATTAAGCCCAATTAGCGCACGTGTCCAAATTGTAGTTTAAGTCTGGAACCAATGAAAGCAGAGCTTTCTTTCCATCGGTGGTGAATTTCGGTAGCATTTCCTGAGCCAATGTGATTATATATGCTAAATTCATTCGGACTGCGCCAAGCGAAATCCGAGTATTGAAACATTTTCAGCGAATTTTGGAATGCAAAATTGTTAAAACTACGTAACAATATGCACTATAATTGCATCTACATATCGATCTATTTAAGGCAAACATAGCAACAAAATATTCAAAACATGATTAGGATATGATAAACGCTGCAAAAATCCGAACGTAT
This sequence comes from Chiridota heheva, assembly GCA_020152595.1. Lineage (NCBI taxonomy): Eukaryota > Metazoa > Echinodermata > Holothuroidea > Apodida > Chiridotidae > Chiridota > Chiridota heheva. The sequence continues at coordinate 49,147 of JAIGNY010000577.1, read as the reverse complement.
CCGGGCGAGAACCTTACTCTTAAGTTAGTCATCGCTTAAGCTTAAATCTTTTGTAGGGATATTGAGCTAAAAAGTGAGCGGTCTCGATGTGGCATCAAGCAACACGGAAAAAAAAAAAGTATTCGGGTTAGTGAGCTCAGTAATAGCTTAAGAGGTGATGACGAAGTGGGTTGAAGAACACGGTTATACTGATATCATTCCTCGGACAGAGTCTGTTAAAACTTTTATGTGACCTTTCGTTTGCGAAAATAGATCAAACCGGGAAAACTGTAGATCTCTACATCAGTATAGCCTCAAAATGATAAAGATATGACAGTTGGTGTTTCACCATTGGTCCAAAATCATAAGGTTAGATTTACATTACCACAAAAGTGAGTTCACGACCTCCTCCCTCCCATGTACACATACATGGCTTACTTCTATTTGAGCATTTACATTTGATAGATATTTTGAGTTGGTTGAAGTATATGACAATATTTTTTGGTGAAAATTCTTGGTTGTTCCATATTGAGTATAAAGAGTACAGCTAAGGTATCGCTACAAGGACATCCACGGTATATGTTTGTTTTAATAATAATTGGTGCTGACTGAAATCTTTAAAAAGATTTTGGTGGAGTATTTGGCATTTCTTTAATGTTTATAAAACAACGTTTTATCTCTCTAGAAAATCCCTCTCTCAATTAGCAGTCCGGAAGCATGCCTATTAATAGGAACATTTATAACGCACGAGAATATTGACGTCCTGCAGCTGTATTGTTCTGATGTCGCGATAGAATGTCATAGTTTCTAATTTATGTACTTGAAATATTAAAAATCATTATGTTGAAACATTTGAATTTTCAAAATGGCTGTTTCGCGCCTTGAGGCCTAGCTCTATTGTCTATTTTATCTATTGAAGTTTCCCCTAGCAAAGATATTTTTCCCAGACGTATTTCAAATTTGAAATATGTTATTACATTGCATAAGGCTTTAACGTTAGGATAGCAAAGGATCATGGGAAATATCACAAAAGGGCGGCTTCCATGTAGCACAATGTTACCATGCTACCCGACTGTTTAGGTGAATCATCTTATTTTCTCATTACACTGAATAATTGAAAACATGCCCCTGTGCAAATTTCATACTCTCAATGAATAACCATCCTGCATGCAAACTTCCAATTTGATGGCACTCATACCGTATGTTATATCTAAATATATATTACCTTGTTAAAGCTACATTTGTTGTTAAAACCAAAGACAGGAATAAACGCTTGCGAAGGTTATTGGTGTAGGAACATATTTAACTTGGATTTGACCTAAAGGGAAGGGAAGGGGGATTTAATTTTGTATATGTCCCAATTTAAAATATATGAATCTCTTATGTCCAAAAATGTATTTGTTACAAGGGGAGGTTGGGGAGGGGTCGTAAAATTATTGAAAATTTTGCCACATTTCCAGAAAATTAAAGAAAATTTCCCGGAAATTGAAAAAAGATGTGACTTGGGAATTCAAAAGAAACATGGGGAGGGGGAAGGATGGCGAAAATGGTACAATAATGTGGGATGGGAGTTGGCACCTGCACCTCTCTCCCTTCCCCCTCGTTCTTACGTCATTGCATCTATTCCCCGACCACCAAATATAAGTTTAAAATGACGAGAGATGAAATCTTACCAAGTGAACACCTTGGTGGTAACGTAAATGATGCACGAGGTGTGCCTTCAACCTCCAGTTGCTTGAAGCTTCGCTGCCCATGTTCTTGACTTGAACAAGGGGATTCTTTTAAATCTATCGTTTTTCTGTAATCACGCAAAATTGCCGCTGTTTCCTCCATGTCAGCATCTTCACAAATTCTAAGTAACTCATCAATGTTGCTTTCGTTGAGAATATTTTTGTGTTTTAATTTCGTCAAAAGATTATCTGTTGTCTTGATTTCATCTGCGTCACTTTCTGAAATGAAGTTTTCCAGACGAAGAAGAAATTTCAGTTTATCCAGTTCCTCTGGCTTAATTTCCGTCCTCAAAGCCAGAAGCATCAAAGTGAACTTCTTCCCCCGTGTAGACGATATGGGCTTAGAATCCGCCATTGTCACGTTCGTTGCGGTCTGAAATGGAACATAAAATTGTAGGCCTAATGTAGTGTAATATATATATATATATATATATATATATATATATATATATATATATATATATATATATATATATATATATATATATATATATATATATATATATATATATATATATATATATATATATATATATATATATATATATATATATATATATATATATATATATATATATATATATATATATATATATATATATATATATATATATATAATATCATATAGGTGTAGGAAGCGGAGGTGCAGGGTGGTAATTGCTACCCCATATTTTCGGACACACATAAATCATCACAGTCCGAGATTATGTTCAGTTTAAGATCAATAGCACTACATTTTCGGCCACTTTCTATTTGCCCTAAAAAAAAAATCTAAACCATTTTGAGACGGAGAGAAAAGTATAGGATGGAGTATAGTCAGCATAATTTATATGCATGGAGGTTCGTATTCATGGAACCAGCATATGACCACTTATGAAACTGTCAGCTTGGACTGTTGGAAGACAGCGTATTTATATTTCTATATCACTGCATGCTCGTGTAGTGAAAAACGCTTTTCAAAAGGATAAAACGGGTTACCATGCACCGCTATACACTATTTTTTGCTATTGTTGTTGTTTTGATGTTTTTTTCGCGCCATCTATAAAAGAGTCCGGACCCCTTTACACGGTTTGTGAAATATTGGAGAATTTAGACCGGAAGAATTCGCATGCAAATGCATTAGAAACACCAAGAGGGTGGGGTGTGTGGTCTAACGTGATTTAAAACAGGTCCTCGTTTAACATGATGTATGAATCTGTGTGATGTGGTAACACACGTGTCTGGTCAAGTCCTCACATGCATCTTGAATTTCCGAATGTGTGTGTGTCTGTGTTGGTTTTACTAAGCTACCGAGGGCCTGAATCTGTTAAACCATCGATCGACTGAGGACTTACAAACAGGCCGAGTACTTTAAATGCGACCGAAGACTTTTAATATGGGTCCTCGGAAGAATTTGCATGGAAATGTATCAAAAACATCAGAGGGGGATGCTGACGTAATCTAAGGAGACATAAAGTCTGATACAATCATTATTTCATATGATAGAGCATTTAAATCTTAACCAACTACCAAAACAGCAAATCTTATTCCTATCTCAAGTTATTCATGTTTAAAGTTGACACATGGGGGCTGCCATTTTGTTCAATTCTGTATTGAAATATTGTGCATGATGAAATAATTTCCCCAACAGGGACTTACGGAGTATAATGTATTTCTTTATAAATGTGACTAAAGTTTTTATTCCAAAATGATATGACACAAAGTTTTAACAGCATGTGTTGATCATTTCATATGTACACAAAAACGACCTTGACCCTTACAAAAGAAAAAAAAATTCCATCAGTTGGAAAACTTGAGCAGTGGCGGATCTAGGATTTGTAAAAGGGGGAGTGGCCAAGAAGAGCATGAAGGGTTGTTTTGTAGTTATGGGAAGATATTGTCGTGTCAGAGGCAATCCGAGTGCGAAGAGCAAGACGTTGGGCGTGGTGTTCAGGGCCCCGCTAAAGGTACCTGCTGGGGTCCAGGGACAAATCCCCGGTGGGGGTCCAGGGAGCGAAGCCCCCATGGTTTAAATTGGCCGTAAAATGACTAAAAAAACATGTTTAATGTTCAAACACATTGAAGTATTTAATTGATCTACGCCCGTGGTGGCCGAGGTGTGGGGGTTTGAATAATTATGGAAAGACTAAGCTCCTATCTATAACCGTGGACGTAAGTCCCTGCGTGAAAGGTGAAGATATATCACTTCCTGACTTAGCCAGCTCTTTCCTATCTTGAATATTGTATGTAAGATGGTAAAATCACTTTGTACTGATTTCATGGCAAAGTTGAGCAAAATTTCAAGAAAATTGACTAACATTTACAGAGAGTACTTGAAAATGATAATTTATGACATTGAAAAACCCCATGAATAACTGACCTCCAATATCCAATAGGAACCTGGACTGCCGTATGCACGTACTTAATGACACGCGCGCATACTTGCAATTGGGTAAGAAGAAGCACTAAAGTAAAAGCACATCTATTTGAAGTCTATGTATAAACGTAATTTTAACCATTGGTGTTCACTCTACCAGTTCACCAGGGCTAGCCACCCTAGCCACCCCCTGGACCCCCTTCCTGGATCCGCTCATGTTGAGGTAGATTATAAAGAAATACAAAGCATTCCAACATCCTGCTGGGCTGATGACGTCATATTCTGCATGTTTTGAAATCAAAATGGCGGCTCCCATGGTACTAGTTAGTAGTAGCATATTAAAGTTTTTAATAATTACAACAATGGTGTTAGATTTCTTCGGGAGTTATGGAACTTGGTCAGAAGATATGCTATTTTTCATTCTATCGTATGAATTAAGAATTGTTTCAGACTTTACGTCTCCTTTAAGCTAGGGTCTTCATTGGAACTTTTTTTTTTCTTTTCAGAAGTTTTTGTCGAAGTCCCTGGTCATAAATGGCATACAGGTATGCGTGTGGGTGGGTGTGTGTGTGTTTGTAGGCCATACATATCTGGGGATCTGAACCCGGTTTACAGCGAACAACCGAGGACTAAATTTCCAACCGAGGACTCAAATACGGGTCCTCGGAAGGATTTGCATGCAAATGGATTAGGTAAAAGGGTCCTCGTTCACATGAATCTATGTGACGGTGGTAACACAAGTTTCTGATCAAGCCTTCACAAGCATCTTGAATTTCCGAATGTGTGTATGTGTGTGTATGTGACTACCGAGGACCTGAACATGTTAAACTACAAATTCTTCAGTTTTTTAAATGTTGCCAAATTTTACCAAAATTTCCAATATATGTACGACTCCCCCTTCTCCCCTTTACAACTGGTTTTGGAACATAAGAGCCTTAATATATGTCTGTAGATTTGTTTGAAACAAAAACAAATGCCCGTATCTTAAGCGGAAGGCGACCTTAGCTCTTCCAGTAAAAAAAGAAATGCTGTTGAATTTGCATCCCTCTCCCACATAGCTTCATTAGGAAGAACTATTTTCCCTCTTTTGTTAGCAATGCAAATAGTATACTTCAGCTCCCCCTCAAATAAATTCTTTTTAGCTTTCTATAGCCTTAAACGAAGAGAACATACTTATAAGCTCTCCAATTTCAGCTTTTTTGGTGTCCAAATTTTGTTTCCATCAAAAATAAAAGCTGTTTAAACAGATTTTAGTTTCCATAGGAAATGATCAGTTTTCACATAGTTGATTATTTTTTTATTTTGATTTTCCACTCATTTTATTTTTTATGAAGTTTGCAAAATGTGAAATTTCAACCATGCTCAGAGATAGAGAGAGAGAGGTTAGGGATGGAGGGAGGGAGGGAGGGATGGAGGAGGAAGGGATGGAGGGAGGAAGGGAGGGAGAGAGAGAGAAAAAAAAACTTTCTTTCGTATCGTAAAATTTTGCTCATTTTGGAGAAATTTTGCTCATTTTCGGATATTTTGGTCAATTTTTTTCGGGTAATTTATTTCATTTCATGGCAATTTCCTTCAATTTTATGAACAATAATGTTTTCCCCATTTTCGGGAAATTTCTTTCCTTTAAAAAAAATGTACAGTTAAATTGTTTAGTTATATATATTAGGTACCAAACTGGGCCTATTCCGGGGGCAAAGAGCTCAACTGGGGGCCACTTTGCTAAGGGAGTGGGGATGGGCGGGTGGGGGGGCATGGCCCCAGTTATTGTGTTAAAAAAGCCTGAAAGGGATGGGATTTTAAACTTGACGTGCAAACAATATCAATTCATTCCTATAGTTCCTGCTACATAATAATACTGTCAAACGCAAGGATCATGCAACCAGCATGACCAGTTAAACCATAGCCCTTTTCAAGAAATCTGGAGTGGGAAAAAACATGCAGAAGGGATATATTCTCTCCGCCTGTCCACAGTGACGTATTCAGGTGGGAATCTCCCACATCCCCTCTTCCCTTTCCGGCGAAATTTTATAAGTGAAATGTAAGTAGCAGATGCATATTCGGTAAATAAACTATAATAAATTTATAAGGTTAAATAGATATCGCCCAAATAATTTGTGGGTGAAATTGCCCCTAGTAAATTTTCAATTTTCGGGAAATTTTTCAGGCAATTTTCTTCGATTTTCATTTTCGGGAAATTATATTTAATTTTCGGGATACATTTCTTTATTTTCGGAAAAGTTTATTCGATTTTCTGGACATTTTCTTCAATTTTCGATAGCAATTGACATGATCATAGCAATTCCAGCAGTTTCCAGAGTCTGCAGCCAGGGAGAGATACGTACGATTTGGTCATTGTGTGATTTAATTAATTAATTATGTGGAGAGACAGTGATGTATTCAGCTTTCGGTTCCAGGAGGGGCAAACGATACTTATATGGAAAGGGCTGTACCAAGAGGCGTAGGAACGGTGGGGAAAGGGCTGTACCAAGAGGCGTAGGAAGGTGGGGAAAGGGCTGTACCAAGAGGCGTAGGAACGGTGGGGAAAGGGCTGTACCAAGAGGCGTAGGAACGATGGGGAAAGGGCTGTACCAAGAGGCGTAGGAACGGTGGGGAAAGGGACAAAACTGCTCCTGGAAGGATTTGACTTTCCCGTTAACATGCAATTGTAAAAATGAAGTAAAAGTATTGGAAATTTTGGTAAAACATATTGAAAAGTTTATTAAAGATATTGGAAATTTCCCGAATATGAATTAAGGAAATTTCTCATGATCATGTCAATTGCTATGATCATGTCAATTGCTATGATCATGTCAATTGCTATGATCATGTCAATTTTGATCAAACTCACAATTGTTCTCATTCTCACCATGTGGGTCTTTACAACCACTGTTTTATATATTATAACATAAATAACCATACAAAAGTATACATTTGGGGGAGCTTGGGGTGGCAAGTGCCCCATAGCTCCCCCAAAGAAATAGCCTAGGCCTAATATGATATCGACTTTAGTGCTCCATGTCTAAAACGATGCATTTAAAAAAAGTTCAATAGCATATATAACAGATAGAGGAGAAAAACGACGACCAATTAATTTGGTTCAAATCCTTTGGCATCACACCCCGTTCAGATTAGTTTAGGAACGTCGCATCACACCCCATTCAGATTGGTTTAGGAACGCAGCATCACACCCCATTCAGAATGGTTTAGGAACGCAGCATCACACCTCATTCAGATTGGTTTAGGAACGCCGCATCACACCCCATTCAGATTAGTTTAGGAACGCAGCATCACACCCCATTCAGAATGGTTTAGGAACGCAGCATCACACCTCATTCAGATTGGTTTAGGAACGCAGCATCACACCCCGTTCAGATTGGTTTAGGAACGCAGCATCACACCCCATTCAGAATGGTTTAGGAACACAGCATCACACCTCATTCAGATTGGTTTAGGAACACAATATCACATCCCATTCAGATTGGTTTAGGAACACAGCACCACGTCCCGTTCAGATTGGTTTAGGAACACAGCATCACACCCCATTCAGATTGGTTTAGGAACGCAGCACCACACCCCATTCAGATTGGTTTAGGAACGCAGCATCACACCCCGTTCAGATTAGTTTAGGAACGCAGCACCACACCCCATTCAGATTGGTTTAGGAATGCAGCATCACATCACATTCAGATTGGTTTAGGAACGCAGCATCACACCCATTCAGAATGGTTTAGGAACGCAGCATCACACCCCATTCAGATTAGTTTAGGAACGCAGCATCACACCCCATTCAGAATGGTTTAGGAACGCAGCATCACACCCCATTCAGATTAGTTTGGGAACGCAGCATCACACCCCATTCAGATTGGTTTAGGAACTCAAGGGTTCCTCCTCGGCCTTCATCCCTTTGTCCCACCCAACCCCCATCCCCCAATGATATCCAATTTTCTTGAGCCTCCTTATTATTCATGTTTATTCCGGATCAACCTGTCTGCCTTCCCTTTGTGTAATTTTCCCTGGGGAATGTTTCCGCTCATTCATCCATCCGTAATAACGTGATAATCAATAACCATTATCACGTGAACCCGCCCCGTGTGCGATTTTATACATGGTCTGGGTTTACCCGCTAAATGGTTTATTGTACAAATTCACACAAAAACAGAAATGGCCCCATGAAGTACAGACTCTAAGCGCTGTGTGTTTAGTTTTAAAATGTACATGTACCATCAATGAGGAAATGTAGGCTTACACTGAAAAGGTATATGTGTGTGAGGAGAGGGGAGGGGGAGTCGCTCTCGACATGTGGGCCCTACACAATCTTTAATTTACTTTATTTGTCTTTATATTGCTATTTCATTCTATCTTACCCCACTCCACATTTAGCTTTGTACCTAAATGTTTCATTCATTTTGCTAATGTTTGGTTGCGTGCTTCCACCGAACTTGTCACTGTAGTTTTCGTACCTCCTTGGTTAAAAATGTATTATTAGGTATGTATTATAGGCCTACTTCCTTGTTCAAGAAAAAGCGTTGCTTCTCTCTTTAAGCGCACATGTGAATAATATTTGTAGCGTGTTATTTTGTTTATTTTATACAAAACCAGTAACTTATCTTTTTTCGCTCTTACCTTTCAATCTCTCTGCACAATTTACAATCTTACAAAAGTCATGGTCCACCCACTGAAACATACCAGGCTACGTGTCGTTTTAATGAAGGATCTATGTGCAGTGTGAACAATCGTATGATGTTAGTCTACGTGTGTAGGCCTATAGAGGGAAACGCCTACAATAGTGATCAAAGGTCGAATATGAATCATATTTTGCAAAGTGATATTGGGTATAATGTCAACACAAGGGCAGTGCAGCTGCACGGGTTGTCTTAGTACGTGAGACTTTGAATAACTGATCGGTTGTATGCAATGATGATACTATGAAAGTCCGATGTTGGTTCTAGCAGGGATATGTTATTTTAGCTAGAGTAACATATCCCTGGTTCTACCATGGAAGTTTGGTTATACTAGCACGGTTGTGTTTTTTATTTACTCTTTTTAGCTTTTCAGCCTTTTACTGTTATCAAAGCTTTATTTTAAAACAAACTTCCTCAAATTTCATTCTAGTTACGGGTTTGGAGATGCTACGGTTTCGCAACTAAAGGAGAGATGCTACGGTTTTACATTTAAAACCCTCTTTGTGCTTTGTTGGCGAATGGCTATACTGATTAAATTCATTGACCTTATGCCAATAGTTGTTCATTTTAGTAATTTTTTGCCTTTTGATGAACAATGTTGTCTTTTTGTCAACATATTAACATCAATACTAATTGAGATTGCTGCCCTCTTTAAACCATGCTGGATTCTCAAAATGGTGGCCTCCATGAAAATGTCAAGCTGCATATAGAGCCCATTTGCTCTTCCAAATATAAGCCCCCTCCCCCACCCCTCCCCGCCCCAGGTAAGTGTAATTATGGAATCTAATACATAAAACAACACAGATAATAGTGAGTATACAGATTTAGCATACAATTCTGGCATAAAAGTATTATTTGGGTAATAAAACAGATGTAGCCAAATGGCAACTGGGATCATGATGGGTTGTGCCATATGGCAACATTGTCCCTTTGTGGCATGATAATTGGAAAGTAACAAAGTCAAATGGTTTTTATCAGTATTTTGGCTGTTTACAATGGATGCTGTTGGAATAGCAGTATAGCTATAAACGACATGGGTGGTTGTATATGACCTTAGCTGCTACAAGGGCCATACAACTTTTATATTTATATATAGGCCTATATATATATATATATATATATATATATATATATATATATATATATATATATATATATATATGTATGTATGTATATATATATGTATATATATATATATATATATATATATATATATATATATATATATATATATATATATATATATATATATATATATATATATATATATATATATATATATATATATATATATATATATATATATATATATATATATATATATATATATATATATATATATATATATATATATATATATATATATATATATATATGTATGTATACATATATATGTGTGTATATACGTATATGTATATATATGTATATGTATATATATATATATATATATATATATATATATATATATATATATATATATATATATATATATATATATATATATATATATATATATATATATATATATATATATATATATATATATATATATATATATATATATATATATATATATATATATATATATATATATATATATATATATATATATATATATATATATATATATATATATATATATATATATATATATATTATTTGACATTTTGACATTGACTCAACATCGATGCTCCATGTCGGGGTAAGTGGGTGGTTCATATAATTGACAAGTGCATAACATGATAAGAAATAAAACATGTACAAAGTTAATAAAAAGTTCAAATATGTGTATTTCTTGAGACTTTCCAGAGCAATGTTGCCATATGGTTACAACTCGTATCTTGTAAACAAGGGGGCCGCACAATTTTTTTTTCTCGAAAATGTGGTCAGTCGACCTAAAACAACTTACAGTAGCAAGGAAATAATTGTTGCATTACTCTTTCTTGGTGTGGTCCAAAGATGGTTAAAGGAGTTTTGCTAGGGAGGTACAGCAATATGACTTGGTTTCAGGTTTCAGATCGTTGAAGTCACCAAATCATTTAACATGCTTACCCCAATAACATGTCGACATGCATCATTTTAAGGTTTGTTCTAGCTGCATACGAAATGACGTTAAAATAATGTTTAAAACCTTTCAATTTTCGTCGAATAATATGATCGAAAATCTTCGCTTTTGGATAAAAAGTCTTCAATTTGGGATCAAAAATCTCAGTTAATTTTTGAACAAATTTTCTCCAATTTTGAACAAAAAAAAAATTGATTTGGGATAAAAACAAAAATCTTCGACTTTGGATTGAAATTCACAATTTTAGGCCTAGGCCTGTATTAAACTTTAAAAGTTCAATTAGGACGAATTAAAAATTAAAAAAAATCCCTATAAACAGTCCGGTTCGTACCTCCGATCGGGAGAACAGTTTTGTTTTCCTGATCGGGGGATCCTTTACAGAAGTATCATACAATGCATCTATCTAATTTCAAAGTTTGTATAGGAATAACATAAGAATCAGACACATTTCGAGCGCGGGGAACTCGAAGGGTTGAACATTTTCTTGATGATTTGAAATAAAGGCATTATGAATTATCTTATCACTGTGCGCTTTTAAAATTCAGAAATTTGAAGAAAAGTGGTGACTTTAATATTTTGTGTTACCGCTGGTTAGGCAGCCGCGTTTTAACAAGCAAAGTTTCTGAAAAACAAAACATTTAAAAGTTTTGTTCGGGAATTACTTTTGACAACGTTACCATTTTAGTCAAAATAATTCCCGAACAAAACTGTAAAAGTTTTTTTCTTCAGAAAATCTTGTTAAAACGCGACTGCCTAACGGTAACACATAATGCTAAGTCACCACTTTTCTTCAAATTGCTCGAAAACCGCACGGTGAATTTTAAAAGCGCACGGTGAAAAGATAATTCATATGCCTTTATTTCAAATCGTGAAGAAAAATTTCAACCCTTTCGCAGTGGTTTGAGTTCCCCGACTTCGCAATTTTGTCTGATTCTTATCTTATTCCTATAAAAACTTTGAATTTGGATTGATGCATTGTGGGATACTTCTGTAAAGGATCCCCGATCGGGAGAACAAAACTGTTCTCCCGATCAGGGGTACGAACCGGACTGATAAAGTTCTACACTTATCAGCTTATGGGGCAAATTTCTCAGGACCGATTGAGAAAATTTGTTACCCTATTTATTTTGCTTTTCAAGTTAATGACGTTTGATTAAACTATATGGAAGTGGTGGTGGGAAGATTTTAGCTGCTCAAGATTGATACGCCAATAACTCTGGCCAGTATAACCCCGGTGTGTTCTAAAACGGATCCTGTGAAGCACACCGTGAGCAGGGGCGTAAAAATGGTTCACCTCTCGTGTGTGTGTGTGTGGGGGGGGAGGCTCCCAATTTCCAGGCTACAAGCGGAATAATTACACACTTTACGATTGCGTTTCCATCAAACGTTGTTACTAATCGGAAATCTTCAATTTTCGGGCAATCTCCTTCATTTTCTGGAAATTTCCTTCATTTTCGGGAACGTTTCTTCATTTTCCGGAAATGTTCTTCAATTTTGAAGAAATTTGTTTCGTTTTGGTGGAAATTTTCTTCAATTTTCTTAGATTGCCGGGAAATTTTGCCAAATTGTACCATCCTAATTTTGTTTTCGATTTCACCATTTTTTCCAACTTAATTAAGGCGATTTCCGCGGCAGTTTTGGGAATGTAAAAACCGGCCTTGACCCATGCATGAAATCCTGCGCATATGAAGATGGTATAGGCCTACACACTAAAAATGCGATGCCCCCCCCCCCCTCCCCGCTATGACTACGTTACTGTATGTAGGATCATGATTATTTTGAAAATGCTTTTTTTATCCCCTAGTTCTCTTGCGATTTGAAGGGAGCAGAATTCCATTGGGGCAGGCCCATGAGCCACCCCTTGACTACGCCACTGGATGGTCATCCCCATGGGGCAGTTAAAAAACGGAATGGGGCTGAAGTCTATGACTCCTTCCCCCTCTTTTCATGGGCATTTTCTGATCTTATAATCATCAGTAGGCAGGCTACTGTTTTTTTTCCCTTTCAACGGGTAATTTCCTGGTTTTTATATTATTTTTTATTTTTTTATAGCAATGTCGCTTGACTTTCCTTTCAATAATCTCCATAATGCTTCAGGATGGTTTTCGCCCGAAAACGTACCCCGGAATACACCACGTATATTTTAGCTCCCACTGAATAAAAAGGAAGCGTTTCAGTTTTAGTTGTATTAAATATAAAATTAAAATGACTGGAACTTTGAGTGTTGGTTTTAGCCTGGACCAACAATCCCGACAAACTGACAAAGTAAATACCACAAACGCGCTGCCTATTATTATTCTTTCAGCTGACCTAAAAAAGGCGCTGTTAAGAATGGGGAGGGGGGAAAGAGGGGGGGGGGGGGGGGGTTCACTGTTAGGTCTTAACAATCAAGCGACTTGTTGAATTTTAAAAAGGACAAAAGGTATTTTTCTCTATCCAACCGTTTCACAATATGAAAAGATTGCGAGATTTGCATATCTATATAATTTCTTGCCATAATGTTGTGAATCGCACCAAACTTTTTATAAAATTTCAAAATATGCAAGCATTTTGCTAAATCTTTTAAAAGATGCATAATTATCACGTAACGACAGCAACACATAAAGACCCGTAATTTAAAACACATAATTTAAACGAATTAGAAGATGCTCAATTGTCACGTGACGGCAACACACAGCCGCCGGAAAAAAAAAAAAAAAAAAACTTTTGTATAGTTTAAAGAGAGAATCTCGTCTCAGTTAAATTCGTAAAATTGCGATGTTCATATATGTTACGTCACATCCGGTTGTGGATCGTTTTTAATTAAGTAATGTACGCATTGTGTGTATGTACAGTGTGCTGGTCATTTCCGTGGCGAGTATTGATTGGTTGTCGTAATTTGTGTATGACCAATCAGAAACACTGGATTTTATTGTATATTACTGCTATTACTACTATTACCATTATTCAGAAATTACAATTTACGTCAAGAAGAACCATATTGTGAACAATATCTGCAGAAAGACAAATCAATGATTAACGTTATAAAATTTTCTTGTAGTATTTATTGAGACTGATTTGTAGTCAATTATTCTTTCAAAACTGAGATGTTTATATCAATTTCGCTTAACGAAAATATACGACCATGTTTCAAAAATCACAAAAGATGCACAATGTTTACGTGACGACGACATGAAGACCCGCCAAACATTAACGTTTTTTAGGTTTTAAGATGTTCAGAATTCAAAAATATTCAAAGACGCACAATTTTCATGTGACGGCAACCGCAAAAAAGAAACAAAGTTTTAAAATATGAAATCAATCTGATACATTATTTCTTCATATAATTAGCATTTTATTTGCGGTGCCTGCCGCCTTGAGTTGACAGAGACCTATCGCGGGATACATATGAATATTGTGGGATCAAATTCAACTAACCATTCCCGCATCATGTGATTCCTGGACATGGCGCGATTTCTGCAGTTTTCAATCTTCTTTCTGCCCATACTTGACATTTCCCGCCCACTCTCTAATATAAAAATAGAAAAAACATCCTAGTGACTACAGTGGGTGACACCCACCATTCCTCCTTAAGCTCCGCCCCTATAACCTTCAACAACACACCAATCACCTGTACAATCAAACTACACACGCCAGGCATGGTTCTCATCCCATTACGTCACCACCGCCCCTCCAACAGACGAGTAATTGCTGCTTCCATCGCATAATCTCCTACCTTCTGTGGAAGGCGATTAATTGGCACGGCGTAAACAAACCATTATTTCTTTTCAATACTGGGCCATATTTTTTTCCGACGAGAATAGTCACAACTGGAATTGCCCGACGAAAAAAAAGTTACAGGGGTGTAACACCCCTACACCCCCTTAACTTACGCCCCTGGGATGGGCACTGATAAAAGAGTTAACATTGGGATGGAACCTCGAAAAATATCATACATTTATTTACATTTATATCTACCTTGCGATATGCAACGCCCTCTCACACACACGGAACGAGTTTCTTCTCCACGATCAGATTGTCTTAAAATCCACTGATATCAACGTTGATGCAGGGATGATATTGCAAATCCGATTTAGCAACTACTTTTAACACTATAAATGAACGATAAATTACACGTAGCACTATGTATGCTACAATTGTATTCCCTTCGGTTCGTCATGTCTCATTACAAGTGAGTGGAACCAATTGTACATTTATTTACATAATTTTGAATGGCGCGTCTTAGTTATTTCTAAATGCAATGAAGAATATGGCAGGACTGATAGCCTTATCTACTACAACAGTGCAATACCATTAAGTTTGTTTATCTAATATCAGAGTCCGTAATAACTGTTTTGATCAAATACGTGTTGTTAAAGTAAACAGTAATGATTATCAGTTTGATGAACAACCTTTGCTACATTTTAGTTAGCAAAATGATATAGGTAAACGAACTGTTTCGTTTATATCTAGAAAGAAATGTTTATTTTTTTTTTTTTTTTTTGGCACCATTGAACGAACAATAATACTATCATCGTGTGGAGTATTGTAAAGATGGATTTGAGGCAGGATTTGGCACCATTGGAACAAACAATAATACTATCATCGTGTGGAGTATTGTAAAGATGGATATGAGGCAAACAAACAATAATACTATCATCGTGTTTGTAAAGATGGATATGAGGCAGGATTTGGCACCATTGGAAAAACAATAATACTATCATCGATGGATATGAGAATTGGAACATGGAAATTTGGCACCATTGGAACAAACAATAATACTATCATAATATTGTATGGATATGAGGCAGGATTTGGCAATCTATGGATTGAGGCAGGATTTGGCACCATTGGAACAAACAATAATACTATCATCGTGTGGAGTATTGTAAAGATGGATATGAGGCAGGATTTGGCACCATTGGAACAAACAATAATACTATCATCGTGTGGAGTATTGTAAAGATGGATTTGAGGCAGGATTTGGCACCATTGGAACAAACAATAATACTATCATCGTGTGGAGTATTGTAAAGATGGATATGAGGCAGGATTTGGCACCATTGGAAAAGATGGATATGAGGCAGGATTTGGCACCATTGGAAAAGATGGAAGAGGAAATCATTAATGTAATCTATTTGACCCATCAAAATATTATTAGGACAACAATACAATGTCAGAAAGTCTGAGGAAGCTCACAAATTATATTTAATTTATATTAATCATCTTTATTGGATGAAATATTTTTGCCACTTGTAGGGGAGTAATAAGGGGATTTAGAGTGGACAAGGAAACATTCTGACAACTGGTGCACATGGACCACGTGACCCCCCCCCCCCCCCCCCCATCCCATTTCGTCAGAAGTCATCAATAGTTTAAAAAGTGCCGTTTTTACAGAGGAAGAGTGCCCTTTCCCAATGAAAGAAGTGCCTTTTTCAGAGAAAACAAGTGCCCTTTTTTCAGAGAAGGAAACGCAAATAGAGACTAAAATTGTGAAATTTGACGAGTTTTGCGCGCATATCATCCATTTCTAATTTGACGAGCTTTGCGCGCATATAATTCATTTATAATTTGACGAGCTTTGCGCGCATATAATCCATTTATAATTTGACGAGCTTTGCGCGCATATCATCCATTTATAATTTGACGAGCTTTGCGCGCATATAATTCATTTCTAATTTGACGAGCTTTGCGCGCATATAATCCATTTCTAATTTGACGAGCTTTGCGCGCATAATCCATTTCTAATTTGACGAGCTTTGCGCGCATATCATTTATATTTGACTTTGCGCGCATTTCCCTAAAAACACAATTCTTGTCTTGATACTGAAAAAACATTCACATCTGACTACCTTTATTTTTCCCTCTTTAATAAGACCCTAAAATAGCTCTGTAAAATAGGACCCTTCTAGAATGCGCGAGCCACCCCACATTTTAATAGTGAGGACTCATTGAAATGGGGCCCAAGTAAAACTTTCGATGAGGTTCCAGGCCCTTGTCCTCCCACCTTCTTTGTAATGTTCAAAGAGTTCCCCGTTAGTGACATAGATGGAACTTTAGTATTCTCTGAAATAATAAAGACAGGTTAAGACAGGTAATAAAGACAGGTTATGATAGGTAATACAAGATTATAACTTACAGTTTTTGTTGACAAATTTGGGAAAAACACACAACCTGACAACACTTGCTTGTGGAAATTTCAGTAGTGGGACATATAATTGGGAAAATGCCAGCCATGCCACTGACTCGCTAACATATAATTGGGAAAATGCCGGCCATGCCACTGACTCGCTAACATATAATTGGGAAATGGCGGTCATGCCACTGACACGCTGACATATAATTGGGAAAATGCCGGCCATACCACTGACTCGCTAACATATAATTGGGAAAATGCCGCCATGCCACTGACTCACTGACTGACGCATATAATTGGGAAAATGCCGGCCATACTGACTCGCTAACATATAATTGGGAAAATGCCAGCCATGCCACTGACTCGCTAACATATAATTGGGAAAATGCCGGCCATGCCACTGACTCGCTAACATATAATTGGGAAAATGCCAGCCATGCCACTGACTCGCTAACATATAATTGGGAAAATGCCGGCCATACCACTGACTCGCTAACATATAATTGGGAAAATGCCGGCCATGCCACTGACTCGCTGACATATAATTGGGAAAATGCCGGCCATGCCACTGACTCGCTAACATATAATTGGGAAAATGCCGGCCATGCCACTGACTCGCTGACGACTGTGCGTGATTTTGTGCTATACTGTCTTAAACCATGATATACTGTGTTTACTTATTCTATTCAGCTGAGTAAACGATGAAACTCCTTCGGCGGCGGAACCCTTATTCGATTTTAGCATAACATTTTAACATAATTTCTCCTAAAGCTTTCAAGAATCTAAATTGTACGGAGAAGTGTGCCTGGCTTATTGATTACCAATATAATTTGCTACTTTTTGCAGCTCTTTGGACAGATACATAATGTTCTTTTTTGTTTTTCAAAAAGACAACGCATTACATTTTTGAGGCAGTCTTTTAATTTTGGTGAACAATTTTTCGTTGTGGCTGATAAAGGAGGATCTAATACATGGATTACTGTGAGGTGGAGGTTTGTTGGCAAGCATTCCACTTAGCAAAATATTGTGGGGAGAGATGAAAAACAATGGAAGATGCGTCATCTCTGCAATGATGTCATAAACCTCAAGGTGCCCTGGCGTCACTTTTATTTGCCCCTTGTGTTGGTGGGCGCCAAACGTTCGTCTAAAGGATGGGAAAATTTAGTGCCAATGCAAAATTTGTGCATGCATAGGGCATGTAGGAGGTGGTGTCAGTTTTTGAAGGTGTACTTGATTGTTAAATGCGCTAGCAACATTTGTATCATTTTAAACAAAACCAGTATTTTCACATTTATCTGGTATAACAATGGTGACATTCACTCACGCCACCCATGTCTAATGATAATACTATAGCTGTATGTCAAGAGGAACACTTGTCACAAGTAAATTGCTTGACACAGCTCCAGGAAATCTGTTACATACCAGTACGTCACTTCCGTTGAAAAGTTGAATGTATTGCATACTGCTCTCTACATTATCATAAACCAATTTACATTCTAGCATAACTATTGTTACATTGTTATTTTCTTATTTATGATCATAACAAAGTTAAGATCTTCCAAGTTGGAAGATTAAAAAAAAAAAAAAAAGGTGAAGCGGTAAAACACGCAAGTTTGTTCCATGGTTTGTCCCAACGACAATCATGCTAGTGAAACAGGATGGGTCTAGACAGAGAATTCTGAGCTGAAGATATGGCAAGTCATATATTTTAACTGGAATCTAATAATGGAACGTTTTTCCCACCATATGTTGTAGTGACTTATCTGTTTATTATTCAGCGCTTCTTTATATTGCATCACCATTGAGAATTGTTGTTGCTTTCACGATATTAAACGTGGTGTTCATGATAAGACGTTTTTGAAAGGAACTAATCGTTATTCTACTAATGTGTGCAACGTGCTTCATTTCATCAATTCACGCCGGTGTTTATGCTTAGTGACTTGTCTTTCTCTAGGTTGTATCAATTACCTTTTGGGGCACTTTTAATGTGCTTACAGGAAACGACACTTTTCTCCCTCATTGTATTTATGTGGTTTTGTGTCATTTTCGTGTAAATGTTCTTTTGGTGTTATTTCTGTATGTGTTTTTTTCTTCCAAAAAATCTCTTGATGAATGTTTTTACCAAACTACCTACCTTTATTGTCATGGAAAATCTGCATAACAATAATAATACATTCAGGTCGACCTCTTAAATGGGGTCTAATGGCTTTCATAACAATACCATGGCTTTCTTCTTGCTTGCTTTTTAATTTTGTTACCCTTTGACTAGAAATGGGAGATATAAGCATTCCATCTCTTAAAGGCCAATTGTCGTCTCTAACGTGCTGAGGTAAATAAAATTCAATTCCTGTGTTTTGATTGGTCAAAACACCATGATACAGTGTACACTAATTATTAGGCCAATCAGTATCGTTTTGGAATAAATTGTACTCCACTAGATTTTAATCACGATATATGACCTTTAATTGTCGTGGTTTACGCGACAAAAAGAAAAGGAGGGATGTTCTTGATTTTATGCTTAAAAAAACGGCTAAACATATACTGTCTAGTTGATGCCCATTGGGATTTATCTATGGTAGAAATTATAAGAAGTGAACTTAATCTTGATTGCTATTTTGCAGCCGGTACGACACATTCCACGGGGGTTCAATAATAACATGGAGTATTCTGTACACAATATAAAAGATTCCCTTTCTTTTTCTCATGATTTGCATGATATTATTGATGATTATAATTCTCCGCATTGTCTCATTGTTGGAGATTGGAATGTGACCCTCAATCAGTATCAAGGGCGTAGGAAGTAAGGATGAGGGGGGTGAGGGGATGTGGGGAGGGGGAGGGGGGGGAGCTGGGGGAGGGGGGGGAGGGGGAGGGGGGGGGGGGGGGATTTAGCCCCATTAAAAATGTGCGGAGCGGAAGTATGCTTCCGCCCCCTACTTTGCAGGGAAGAAAACCCCTTATAGGCTCTTGTACCCTCTGTGAAATATATCAACCTTTCCGGCGCTTGTTCTTCTGATTTATTCGATTATAATTTATAATACCTCGGTCCAATCCAGGGTCCGATTTTAGTTTCCCCAATTAAAATAATTTGAACTGACCACACTTGACCGTAAAATGTAACCTCAGTGGAATGTTAAGTGAGGGTTAGTAGAGGTTATATAGAGGTCAGGGCTGGCTGGTAACTACGTTTTTAAGGTCGGATAGAAGTGCGTTAGAATCAGGTCATGTTACCAGATTTCATATTTATAGCATGGAAGGTAAGTATAACTCTCTTAAATATTCCCGCTACGCTTAGCGGGGTAAACTCATATCAAGTTGGAAAGGTATCAATATACTCATATCAAGTTGGAAAGGTATCAATATACTCATATCAAGTTAGAAAGGTATCAATATACTCATATCAAGTTGGAAATGTATCAATATACTCATATCAAGTTGGAAAGGTATCAATATACTCATATCAAGTTAGAAGGTATCAATATACTCATATCAAGTTAGAAAGGTATCAATATACTCATATCAAGTTGGAAAGGTATCAATATACTCATATCAAGTTGGAAAGGTATCAATATACTCATATCAAGTTGGAAAGGTATCAATATACTCATATCAAGTTAGAAAGGTATCAATATACTCATATCAAGTTGGAAAGGTATCAATATACTCATATCAAGTTGAAAAGGTATCAATATACTCATATCAAGTTAGAAAGGTATCAATATACTCATATCAAGTTGGAAAGGTATCAATATACTCATATCAAGTTGAAATGTATCAATATACTCATATCAAGTTAAAAGGTATCAATATACTCATATCAAGTTGAAAGGTATCAATATACTCATATCAAGTTAGAATCAAGTTGGAAAGGTATCAATATACTCATATCAAGTTGGAAAGGTATCAATATACTCATATCAAGTTAAAAGGTATCAATATACTCATATCAAGTTGGAAAGGTATCAATATACTCATATCAAGTTGGAAAGGTATCAATATACTCATATCAAGTTGGAAAGGTATCAATATACTCATATCAAGTTGGAAAGGTTCAAATACTCTATCAATTATAAAGGTATCAATATACATATCAAGTTGGAAAGGTATCAATATACTCATATCAAGTTAGAAAGGTATCAATATACTCATATCAAGTTGGAAAGGTATCAATATACTCATATCAAGTTAGAAAGGTATCAATATACTCATATCAAGTTAAAAGGTATCAATATACTCATATCAAGTTAGAAAGGTATCAATATACTCATATCAAGTTAGAAAGGTATCAATATACTCATATCAAGTTAGAAAGGTATCAATATACTCATATCAAGTTGGAAAGGTATCAATATACTCATATCAAGTTGGAAAGGTATCAATATACTCATATCAAGTTGGAAAGGTATCAATATATATCAAGTTGGAAAAGGTATCAATATTGGAAAAAAAGGTATCAATATACTCATATTAATTTGGAAAGGTATCAATATACTCATATCAAGTTAAAAGGTATCAGTATACTCCTATTAATTTGGAAAGGTATCAGTATACTCATATCAAGTTGGAAAGATATCAATATACTCATATCAAGTTAAAAGGTATCAATATACTCATATCAAGTTGGAAAGGTATCAATATACTCATATCAAGTTGGAAATGGTATCAATATACTCATATTAATTTGGAAAAGTATCAATATACTCATATCAAGTTGGAAAGGTATCAATATACTCATATCAAGTTGGAAAGGTATCAATATACTCATATCAAGTTAGAAAGGTATCAATATACTCATATCAAGTTGATACAATTCATGAAATTCCACTCTATTGTGCCATTTCTGCAGGTGCTTCATCTTTGTTTGCTGAAAAATGTATTGCTTTTAGAATATAAATACCATTCCTCTGAACTCTCACTGCTCTCGTTTATTATTCTTCTAAGATTTAAAATTAAATAAATAAAACATAAATATTTGTTATTATACAGTGGAACCTTGGTACCACAATCTTAAGGGCTAACAAGGAGTTTGCATTATCTTGAGTAGGCCTGTGTTGACTTTCAAAACACTTTTTGCCAGTGTGCAGTGGTCATCACACAAGTCTTGCATTCAATTGTTTTGCATCAAATTTTGCCTCATAGGTGTAAAATTAAAGTGTTATTGCGTTTTCAGTAGAGTGAAAACAACACTGGAATTAGTTTTATGTGCGCCAGTGTTGTCCACGGAATGCCAGGTATGCACATTTTCTTCTGTTAAAAATCTGGCTACTCCACAGTCCACACCTCAGTAGTGCACTTGAACAGTGTGATGTTGTGATAACCTTTTAAATATTAATGACACATAGTAAATATCAATGTGCTTTGATCTTGTTTGTAGACATCTTTGAATTGCCTGAGGCAGAAGAAGTGAGTGGCCAGTCTACAGAAGTAGAAGAGGCTGTGGAAGAAGATTACTATCCAGACTTGCCCACCTTCAGTTCTGATGAAAATGAAGTAGTCAATGGTAAGTTCCGTTCTGCTGTACATCTCAGAGGACACTTAATTATAAAAAGCACATATAATGCACAATTTTAGTCTTGATCTGATCTTTAGTAGTAATGAGAATAATTTTAGATATCCATAAATGAAGGGAAAGATGCTTTTAGTGATCATAATTTGGTCAGTTTAGATTAAGAGCTTTTCCTTTTTTCGTGTTAAATCTGACATCATAACTTAAAACAAGGCTGACTTTCTGCTTCTTCATATAATAATCCAGTTTCTATCCACTGATGCTTGTGACAGGCATACAATGCTTTGTTTAACATCAAGACTTCATCACTGCTGTTCTCTTTTCACTGGCACAGTCTGAAGTAAAAGATCTTCAGCATCTAGAAAACAGCGGCACGGGTGGATACAAGGGGTATCCACATCGATTACATGTCACCAGTATTTGCTTAATTTCATTGGAGGTCTTGTCATCTTTGAGTGTATTTTTGCCTTCTGACCTATTTGTGTCAATCTTTGCGTAACCTTATATATCGAAACCTTGCATATCTTATCTTCAGAAAATGTTTACAATTTATTATCCCAACCAACCTTTGTGATCTTTATCTAATGAACTCCGACTTGTTACCTTTCCTTTAAATAAGAAAATGGGTGCACAAGCTTTATGCTAGGTTGGCCCAATCCTATGGATTAATAACCAATTGAAATTAGAAATGGTATCTCAATTGGTGTTCAAAAAACATAACTGCATGTTTAAACTTGTTAATGTTTTCATAATCTCTTTTTTTGTATGAACGTGCAGTTGTGAAGTGAAAATAACTTTGGGACATGGAAATAAGTAGTTTGACCATTGATGTCTTGCTTTCTGGCTAGACAGACTTTGAACATTTATGTCTTGCTTTCTGGCTAGACAGACTGACCATTGATGTCTTGCTTTCTGGCTAGACAGACTTTGACCATTGATGTCTTGCTTTCTGGCTAGACAGACTGACCATTTATGTTTTGCTTTCTGGCTAGACAGACTGACCATTGATGTCTTGCTTTCTGGCTAGACAGACTTTGACCATTGATGTCTTGCTTTCTGGCTAGACAGACTTTGACCATTGATGTCTTGCTTTCTGGCTAGACAGACTTTGAACATTAATAATGTCTTGCTTTCTGGCTAGACAGACTTTAACCTTTGATGTCTTGCTTTCTGGCTAGACAGACTTTAAACATTTATGTCTTGCTTTCTGGCTAGACAGACTGACCATTGATGTCTGATGTCTTGCTGGCTTTTGACCATTGATGTCTTGCTTTCTGGCTAGACAGACTTTGACCATTGATGTCTTGCTTTCTGGCTAGACAGACTTTGACCATTGATGTCTTGCTTTCTGGCTAGACAGACTTTGACCATTGATGTCTTGCTTTCTGGCTAGACAGACTTTGACCATTGATGTCTTGCTTTCTGGCTAGACAGACTTTGACCATTGATGTCTTGCTTTCTGGCTAGACAGACTTTGACCATTGATGTCTTGCTTTTGGCTTTTGACCATTGATGTCTTGCTTTCTGGCTAGACAGACTTGATGTCTTGCTTTCTGGCTAGACAGACTTTGACCATTGACCATTGATGTCTTGCTTTCTGGCTGGACTTTGACCATTGATGTCTTGCTTTCTGGCTAGACAGAGACAGACTTTGACCATTGATGTCTTGCTTTCTGGCTAGACAGACTTTGACCATTGATGTCTTGCTTTCTGGCTAGACAGACTTTGACCATTGATGTCTGACAGACTTTGACCATTGATGTCTTGCTTTCTGGCTAGACAGACTTTGACCATTGATGTCTTGCTTTCTGGCTAGACAGACTTTGACCATTGATGTCTTGCTTTCTGGCTAGACAGACTTTGACCATTGATGTCTTGCTTTCTGGCTAGACAGACTTTGACCATTGATGTCTTACTTTCTGGCTAGACAGACTTTGACCATTGATGTCTTGCTTTCTGGCTAGACAGACTTTGACCATTGATGTCTTGCTTTCTGGCTAGACAGACTTTGACCATTGATGTCTTGCTTTCTGGCTAGACAGACGTTTTTGCAATAAGGTTTCTGAGGCTGTGTTTGAGCACATGTTGGCAAAAATGATTAAACTTCCCACACAGAAAAAAAAAACATGGAAGTTATGTGCGTAATTAGTGTAGAAGGAATATAAAACATTAAAAGATGTACCAAAATTGCATTCACTGTGAGTTATGAGTGATATCAACAGCTTATGTGTTTGTATGTGGGTCCATATGTGTTGTATCCTTCTTCTATAGCATGGGTCCGGGTGAGTGCAGTTTACCTTAAAATGCCCTTTCATTTCAATCTTAGCAAGTCTGATGTATTTCATTCTTCAAAAAATACGGTGAAGTATAATTTTTAGTTCCACCCATTACACAGAGTGTAATGAGTGGAACTTATCAAATCGTACATGAGCTCCCATATGTGCCTGTGCAATGGTTTGCTTTAAAATGCATCTCCTCCCAGGTTTGAACAGTTTTGCTCTTGAAATTCTGGCTCAAACGAGATTTTTGTATGCGTCATATAGCTTGTATTTTGCTAAGAGATATTCTATGTTTTTTTTTAATTAAAGCTCCTGAAAGGTTTTACTACAGTATCAGATTTCATACGTAATGGTGCTAAAAATAGCTAGCTGTAGACATAATGCTCCGCGTACCGTACATGGCTAGGTCCTCATGCATTCAGTACATGTGTTTCCTATTAGCACTACAATATTTACTACTTTTATTAAACATATCTAAAAGCTGGTATAATATTATTAATTTGTGTAGTAGTACCTTTCATATAAGACCAAAATTATGCGATTTCATGAAAATTTGAGTAAATTACGGGATGATAAAAAATCTATATCGGAGACTTGAAGCCGTGTGAAGTTTTTGGGACGTGACTTTGTGTTATGTCAGGGAGTTGGCATTAACCCTTACTCTACCAGGGCTTTGAAAAAGAGCAAGCCCAATTTTCGTAACTTTTTTTTCATATGCATTTTTGACAACTTTCCTTTCATTTTCTTTCTTACAAGTTTGGTTGGAATAGGGCTAAGATATTTATCTTTTGAGTAATGAAAGCCAAATTAGGAAATATTGGACAAAAATATGCAAATTAAGCAATTTTTGGCTAAATTTGGTCAACAAATGGTCAATCTTTGCAGAAGTATAACTTCTTGTCAATATTGAAAACATAAATTTGTGCTACATATTTAGATTTTTTTTGAATTTCTTTTCCAATGATGCTAATCTATAATTTGTAAAAAGAAAGAAAAGATGAAAAAACACAAAAATGATTATAGTCAAAAGACCCCTGAAAGCAGAAAAAAAAAGTTATGCAGTGATCACGGTGAGACTTGAACCTGGAGTGCTCGCGTGCTAGCCGCGTACATTTCCTCTGCACCACGTGATCGTTCAAATTGAAGAGGTGTAAAATAATTCTTATAGGAAAAGTTCTAAATAGACTGGGGCATGCCATTATTTATATATCAAATGAAAGGAAATTGCAAGCACTTTTGAATTGTACGTAATGTTAAGCATAACTTATATTATATTAAGGTAAGCTTAATTAAATGATTTATCAGCTGGTTTTAGAGTAATTTTAAGCCGATGTCTGCCTGGATTTCAGCATGCATGATGCAGTACTGTACAGTACCTTCATAACGTAACTAATGTAGTGTAGTGTACACAAATGAATACACTGTGTGTAGTCAGATAGTACTGCACTAACAGTACTGTAGCAGCCATTCTCAACTGCAATCTGTAGTGTAGGCCTACTATGAATAACTATTTATGTTAAGTTATTGTGTACGGACCATCTTGAATTCAAATTCTTAAATATTGCTGAAAGGAAATTTACTTTTACTCAGCCTAGATCAAGATTTTTTTGTAATAAAAAAAGCACAATCTCTGATGTTGTTTTAAGCTTCACCAAGGCCCAGGGCCTGTTTTTGTTTTTTGTTTTTTTGTGAGGGGGGAAGGGGGAGTGGGGTTGGGGAGTTATCAATTCTCGATCAACTGAGCATGGCGGTACGCTGTACGTACCATCATTAATTTTCTTGATCTATGCATATGATTTGTTAAATAATATCATTACTGAAAGAAAATTAATTTTTGATTAAATCAACTTTATTTTTCAACAATCACTGTGCAGCTATTTAGGGCCTATCTATTTTTAGGACTCGTTAAACAATTCTTGATGAACTGAACCTATTGCGGGTAGGCCTACGCTGCTACTGTTTTTTTTTTTTTTTTTTTAAACTTTCATCACAATCACTTGCAGCCACCTTGGCCTATGGCCTGTTATTTATTTATGTTTTCATGCAAGTGCCAGAGTTTTTATTTATTGATCTACCGAACATTGCAAGTACACTGCTATTGTGTGTGTACCATCATGAATTGTCTTGATCTATGTGTATAATTTGTTTAGTAATGATAATGCTGAGAGAAACTTAACTTTTGATTAAATAAAATATTTTTTATTTCATCACATTTTATTTTTTTTCATTTTCATAAAAAATTATGCATTTTATGCTCATACTTTAAACATTTTGATTAATATTCATAATAAATTAATTCATTAACAGTTAATTACATGTAGTAGTTAAATGTTTGTATTATATCAACATTTTAATGGAATATTACAAGTTCATTCAAATTGGTTTTAATCAAATTAAATGCATCTAGTTTTGAACAATGTCATAGTAAGTAAATAACCCAAAATGTGTGGAATTCTAAATAATTTCATATGATTAATAATGAATTTTTAATTACGTGTTTGTTTGTCTTGTTATTTAAATTATACACACAGTTTAGCTAGAAACTTACAACTGTCAGCTTAATTATTTATTTGAAACACACTGAAATAATTTCAGATTTGCACACTTTGACCCAATCAGTGAATTATCTCACTTTTTGTCAATGTTAATTAATTATTTAGGTCATTAATTAGACTTTGCTTTTGTTTATTATGTCCTTAGATGCTAATTCTATACATGGCTAAACCATTTGCTAAAAACACAGCTTATTTAGTTTCAAAACTGCATTTAACTCAAATTTAGCAAATTTTACATTAAAACACATTTGTCCACTTTTCCAAATTAGTGTATGTTATGGTTTGTTTACACTTTAACTATGTCAATTAATTTTTAACGATGTCATATTATCAATCATTTATTTTTTAAGTTGGAAAAGAATATTTGTACAGAACAAGAAAATACTTGATAGCAGTGGTAAAGTAACATGTCCAAACATTTATTATGCTTTCAAGATGCTTGATTCTTCAAAATTGACCAAAATTTGGCCAAATTATCTGGTTGTTATGGAAACGATCATCAACAAATTAGAGGTAAACAGATTTAAGCTA
Organism: Chiridota heheva; assembly: GCA_020152595.1. NCBI lineage: Eukaryota > Metazoa > Echinodermata > Holothuroidea > Apodida > Chiridotidae > Chiridota > Chiridota heheva. The sequence continues at coordinate 21,349 of JAIGNY010000577.1, read as the reverse complement.
AAAATGAGTAGACTTCAAGAAAATCTTTAAATTACATTTGAAAAGATCAAATATGACAAAAATAAAATTGCTATTAAAATAAAACCAGTCAGTTGGTTTTTGCACTGCCATGGGTTGAACTATAACATCATTGATGTCTAGTTATAAATGACTGTCAACGACACGAGTGATCAAAGTTAGTGTGTAAATTGCTATTTTATTATCTTGACAAAGGAGCTCAAAGGAGCAACGTTTTGTTACAAAAATATCAATTGGAGTGGAAATGTGTTCCAGGGAACATTAACATGTCTGAAGTTAATTTTTTAGTTCATTTCACCCAGTGAGAGCCTCTTTTCCTGTAATTGTAATCTCTGGTAAACAGCTTCTATTTTCAAAATGGATTTCTATTGTCAAAATGGACTGGAATAAAGCCTTAAATTACCATTATACTCCTTTTTCGGTAACTTAAAAAAACTTTGTACCAGAATAGCTAGCAAATTCTTGTTTGCTATTCTGGTACATAGTTTATAAAGTACCAAAAAAGCAGTAAAATGGTAATGTCAAAGGCTTTATTCCAGTCCATTTTGACAATAGAAATCCATTTTGAAAATAGAAGCTGTTGGTAAGAAAGTATCTCTGATAACGATAGAGCTAAATCTGCTGCTAATAAAGCCTATACTAATCCTGTCAGTGATGCTACTATCCCTCAAGTTGATTTAAAGCATAGTATCTCTGCCTATGTTTACTAATCCTGTCAGTGATGCTACTATCCCTCAAGTTGATTTAAAGCATAGTATCTCTGCCTATGTTTACTAATCCTGTCAGTGATGCTACTATCCCTCAAGTTGATTTAAAGCATAGTATCTCTGCCTATGTTTACTAATCCTGTCAGTGATGCTACTATCCCTCAAGTTGATTTAAAGCATAGTATCTCTGCCTATGTTTACTAATCCTGTCAGTGATGCTACTATCCCTCAAGTTGATTTAAAGCATAGTATCTCTGCCTATGTTTACTAATCCTGTCAATGATGCTACTATCCCTCAAGTTGATTTAAAGCATAGTATCTCTGTCTAATCCTGTGTGATGCTACTATCCCTCAAGTTGATTTAAAGCATAGTATCTCTGCCTATGTTTACTAATCCTGTCAGTGATGCTACTATCCCTCAAGTTGATTTAAAGCATATGTATCTCTGCCTATGTTTACTAATCCTGTCAGTGATGCTACTATCCCTCAAGTTGATTTAAAGCATAGTATCTCTGCCTATGTTTACTAATCCTGTCAGTGATGCTACTATCCCTCAAGTTGATTTAAAGCATAGTATCTCTGCCTATGTTTACTAATCCTGTCAGTGATGCTACTATCCCTCAAGTTGATTTAAAGCATAGTATCTCTGCCTATGTTTACTAATCCTGTCAGTGATGCTACTATCCCTCAAGTTGATTTAAAGCATAGTATCTCTGCCTATGTTTACTAATCCTGTCAGTGATGCTACTATCCCTCAAGTTGATTTAAAGCATAGTATCTCTGCCTATGTTTACTAATCCTGTCAGTGATGCTACTATCCCTCAAGTTGATTTAAAGCATAGTATCTCTGCCTATGTTTACTAATCCTGTCAGTGATGCTACTATCCCTCAAGTTGATTTAAAGCATAGTATCTGCTATGTTTTTACTAATCCTGTCAGTGATGCTACTATCCCTCAAGTTGATTTAAAGCATAGTATCTCTGCCTATGTTTACTAATCCTGTCAGTGATGCTACTATCCCTCAAGTTGATTTAAAGCATAGTATCTCTGCCTATGTTTACTAATCCTGTCAGTGATGCTACTATCCCTCAAGTTGATTTAAAGCATAGTATCTCTGCCTATGTTTACTAATCCTGTCAGTGATGCTACTATCCCTCAAGTTGATTTAAAGCATAGTATCTCTGCCTATGTTTACTAATCCTGTCAGTGATGCTACTATCCCTCAAGTTGATTTAAAGCATAGTATCTCTGCCCCTCAAGTGATTTACTAATCTAATCCTGTCAGTGATGCTACTATCCCTCAAGTTGATTTAAAGCATAGTATCTCTGCCTATGTTTACTAATCCTGTCAGTGATGCTACTATCCCTCAAGTTGATTTAAAGCATAGTATCTCTGCCTATGTTTACTAATCCTGTCAGTGATGCTACTATCCCTCAAGTTGATTTAAAGCATAGTATCTCTGCCTATGTTTACTAATCCTGTCAGTGATGCTACTATCCCTCAAGTTGATTTAAAGCATAGTATCTCTGCCTATGTTTACTAATCCTGTCAGTGATGCTACTATCCCTCAAGTTGATTTAAAGCATAGTATCTCTGCCTATGTTTACTAATCCTGTCAGTGATGCTACTATCCCTCAAGTTGATTTAAAGCATAGTATCTCTGCCTATGTTTACTAATCCTGTCAGTGATGCTACTATCCCTCAAGTTGATTTAAAGCATAGTATCTCTGCCTATGTTTACTAATCCTGTCAGTGATGCTACTATCCCTCAAGTTGATTTAAAGCATAGTATCTCTGCCTATGTTTACTAATCCTGTCAGTGATGCTACTATCCCTCAAGTTGATTTAAAGCATAGTATCTCTGCCTATGTTTACTAATCCTGTCAGTGATGCTACTATCCCTCAAGTTGATTTAAAGCATAGTATCTCTGCCTATGTTTACTAATCCTGTCAGTGATGCTACTATCCCTCAAGTTGATTTAAAGCATAGTATCTCTGCCTATGTTTACTAATCCTGTCAGTGATGCTACTATCCCTCAAGTTGATTTAAAGCATAGTATCTCTGCCTATGTTTACTAATCCTGTCAGTGATGCTACTATCCCTCAAGTTGATTTAAAGCATAGTATCTCTGCCTATGTTTACTAATCCTGTCAGTGATGCTACTATCCCTCAAGTTGATTTAAAGCATAGTATCTCTGCCTATGTTTACTAATCCTGTCAGTGATGCTACTATCCCTCAAGTTGATTTAAAGCATAGTATCTCTGCCTATGTTTACTAATCCTGTCAGTGATGCTACTATCCCTCAAGTTGATTTAAAGCATAGTATCTCTGCCTATGTTTACTAATCCTGTCAGTGATGCTACTATCCCTCAAGTTGATTTAAAGCATAGTATCTCTGCCTATGTTTACTAATCCTGTCAGTGATGCTACTATCCCTCAAGTTGATTTAAAGCATAGTATCTCTGCCTATGTTTACTAATCCTGTCAGTGATGCTACTATCCCTCAAGTTGATTTAAAGCATAGTATCTCTGCCTATGTTTACTAATCCTGTCAGTGATGCTACTATCCCTCAAGTTGATTTAAAGCTAATCTCTGCCATGTTTACTAATCCTGCAGTATGCTACTATCCCTCAAGTTGATTTAAAGCATAGTATCTCTGCCTATGTTTACTAATCCTGTCAGTGATGCTACTATCCTCAAGTTGATTTAAAGCATAGTATCTCTGCCTATGTTTACTAATCCTGTCAGTGATGCTACTATCCCTCAAGTTGATTTAAAGCATAGTATCTCTGCCTATGTTTACTAATCCTGTCAGTGATGCTACTATCCCTCAAGTTGATTTAAAGCATAGTATCTCTGCCTATGTTTACTAATCCTGTCAGTGATGCTACTATCCCTCAAGTTGATTTAAAGCATAGTATCTCTGCCTATGTTTACTAATCCTGTCAGTGATGCTACTATCCCTCAAGTTGATTTAAAGCATAGTATCTCTGCCTATGTTTACTAATCCTGTCAGTGATGCTACTATCCCTCAAGTTGATTTAAAGCATAGTATCTCTGCCTATGTTTACTAATCCTGTCAGTGATGCTACTATCCCTCAAGTTGATTTAAAGCATAGTATCTCTGCCTATGTTTACTAATCCTGTCAGTGATGCTACTATCCCTCAAGTTGATTTAAAGCATAGTATCTCTGCCTATGTTTACTAATCCTGTCAGTGATGCTACTATCCCTCAAGTTGATTTAAAGCTTAGTATCTCTGCCAATGTTTACTAATCCTGTCAGTGATGCTACTATCCCTCAAGTTGATTTAAAACATAGTATATCTGCCTATGTTTACTAATCCTGTCAGTGATGCTACTATCCCTCAAGTTGATTTAAAGCATAGTATCTCTGCCTATGTTTACTAATCCTGTCAGTGATGCTACTATCCCTCAAGTTGATTTAAAGCATAGTATCTCTGCTTATGTTTACTAATCCTGTCAGTGATGCTACTATCCCTCAAGTTGATTTAAAGCATAGTATCTCTGCCTATGTTTACTAATCCTGTCAGTGATGCTACTATCCCTCAAGTTGATTTAAAGCATAGTATCTCTGCCTATGTTTACTAATCTACTGTCAGTGATGCTGACTATCCCCTCAAGTTGATTTAAAGCTTAGTATCTCTGCCTATGTTTACTAATCCTGTCAGTGATGCTACTATCCTTCAAGTTGATTTAAAGCATAGTATCTCTGCCTATGTTTACTAATCCTGTCAGTGATGCTACTATCCCTCAAGTTGATTTAAAGCATAGTATCTCTGCCTATGTTTACTAATCCTGTCAGTGATGCTACCATCCCTCAAGTCTATTTAGAGCATAGTATATCTGCCTATGTTTACTAATCCTGTCAGTGATACTACTAACCTTTAAGTCTATTTAAAGCATAGTAACTCTGCCCATGTTTACTAATCCTGTCAGTGATGCTACTATACCTCGAGTCTATTTAAAGCATAGTATATCTGCCTATGTTTACTAATCCTGTCAGTGATGCTACTATCCCTCAAGTTGATTTAAAGCATAGTATCTCGGCCTATGTTTACTAATCCTGTCAGTGATGCTACTATCCCTCAAGTTGATTTAAAGCTTAGTATCTTTGCCTATGTTTGCTAATCCTGTCAGTGATGCTACTATCCCTCAAGTCTATTTAAAGCATAGTATATCTGCCTATGTTTACTAATCCTGTCAGTGATGCTACTATCCCTCAAGTTGATTTAAAGCATAGTATCTCTGCCTATGTTTGATAATCCTGTCAGTGATGCTACCATCCCTCAATTTGATTTAAAGCATAGTATATCTGCCTATGTTTACTAATCCTGTCAGTGATGCTTTTATCCCTCAAGTTGATTTAAAGCATAGTATCTCTGCCTATGTTTACTAATCCTGTCAGTGATGCTACTATCCCTCAAGTTATTTAAAGCATAGTATCTCTGCTTATGTTTACTAATCCTGTCAGTGATGCTACTATCCCTCAAGTTGATTTAAAGCATAGTATCTCTGCTTATGTTTACTAATCCTGTCAGTGATGCTACTATCCCTCGAGTCTATTTAAAGCATAGTATATCTGCCTATGTTTACTAATCCTGTCAGTGATGCTACTATCCCTTTATTTGATTTAAAGCATAGTATCTCGGCCTATGTTTACTAATCCTGTCAGTGATGCTACTATCCCTCAAGTTGATTTAAAGCTTAGTATCTTTGCCTATGTTTGCTAATCCTGTCAGTGATGCTACTATCCCTCAAGTCTATTTAAAGCATAGTATATCTGCCTATGTTTACTAATCCTGTCAGTGATGCTACTATCCCTCAAGTTGATTTAAAGCATAGTATCTCTGCCTATGTTTGATAATCCTGTCAGTGATGCTACCATCCCTCAATTTGATTTAAAGCATAGTATATCTGCCTATGTTTACTAATCCTGTCAGTGATGCTTTTATCCCTCAAGTTGATTTAAAGCATAGTATCTCTGCCTATGTTTAATAATCCTGTCAGTGATGCTACTATCCCTTAAGTCTATTTAAAGCATAGTATCTCTGCTTATGTTTACTAATCCTGTCAGTGATGCTACTATCCCTCAAGTTGATTTAAAGCATAGTATCTCTGCCTATGTTTACTAATCCTGTCAGTGATGCTACTATCCCTCAAGTTGATTTAAAGCATAGTATCTCTGCCTATGTTTACTAATCCTGTCAGTGATGCTACTATCCCTCAAGTTGATTTAAAGCATAGTATATCTGCCTATGTTTACTAATCCTGTCAGTGATGCTACTATCCCTCAAGTTGATTTAAAGCATAGTATCTCTGCCTATGTTTACTAATCCTGTCAGTGATGCTTTTATCCCTCAAGTCTATTTAGAGCATAGTATATCTGCCTATGTTTACTAATCATGTCAGTGATACTACTAACCTTTAAGTCTATTTAAAGCATAGTAACTCTGCCCATGTTTACTAATCCTGTCAGTGATGCTACTATCCCTCAAGTTGATTTAAAGCATAGTATCTCTGCCTATGTTTACTAATCCTGTCAGTGATGCTACTATCCCTCAAGTTGATTTAAAGCATAGTATCTCTGCCTATGTTTACTAATCCTGTCAGTGATGCTACTATCCCTCAAGTTGATTTAAAGCATAGTATATCTGCCTATGTTTACTAATCCTGTCAGTGATGCTACTATCCCTCAAGTTGATTTAAAGCATAGTATATCTGCCTATGTTTGCTAATCCTGTCAGTGATCCTACTATCCCTCAAGTTGATTTAAAGCTTAGTATCTCTGCCTATGTTTACTAATCCTGTCAGTGATGCTACTATCCTTCAAGTTGATTTAAAGCATAGTATCTCTGCCTATGTTTACTAATCCTGTCAGTGATGCTACTATCCCTCAAGTTGATTTAAAGCATAGTATCTCTGCCTATGTTTGCTAATCCTGTCAGTGATGCTACTATCCCTCAAGTCTATCTAAAGCATAGTAACTCTGCCCATGTTTACTAATCCTGTCAGTGATGCTACTATCCCTCAAGTCTATTTAGAGCATAGTATCTCTGCCTATGTTTACTAATCCTGTCATTGATGCTACTATCCCTCAACTTGATTTAAAGCATAGTATCTCTGCCTATGTTTACTAATCCTGTCTGTGATGCTACTATCCCTCAAGTTGATTTAAAGCATAGTATCTCTGCATATGTTTACCAATCCTGTTAGTGATGCTACTATCCCTCAAGTTGATATAAAGCATCGTATCTCTGCCTATGTTTACCAATCCTATCAGTGATGCTACCATCCCTCAAGTCTATTTAGAGCATAGTATATCTGCCTATGTTTACTAATCCTGTCAGTGATGCTACTATCCTTCAAGTTGATTTAAAGCATAGTATCTCTGCCTATGTTTACTAATCCTGTCAGTGATGCTACTATCCCTCAAGTTGATTTAAAGCATAGTATCTCTGCCTATGTTTACTAATCCTGTCAGTGATGCTACTATTCCTAAAGTTGATTTAAAGCATAGTATATCTGCCTATGTTTACTAATCCTGTCAGTGATGCTACTATCCCTCAAGTTGATTTAAAGCTAATCCTGCCAGTGATGCTACTATCCCTCAAGTTGATTTAAAGCTTAGTATCTCTGCCTATGTTTACTAATCCTGTCAGTGATGCTACTATCCTTCAAGTTGATTTAAAGCATAGTATCTCTGCCTATGTTTACTAATCCTGTCAGTGATGCTACTATCCCTCAAGTTGATTTAAAGCATAGTATCTCTGCCTATGTTTACTAATCCTGTCAGTGATGCTACTATCCCTCAAGTTGATTTAAAGCATAGTATCTCTGCCTATGTTTACTAATCCTGTCAGTGATGCTACTATCCTCAAGTTGATTTAAAGCATAGTATCTCTGCCTATGTTTACTAATCCTGTCAGTGATGCTACTATCCCTCAAGTTGATTTAAAGCATAGTATCTCTGCCTATGTTTACTAATCCTGTCAGTGATGCTACTATCCCTTTAAGTTGATTTAAAGCATAGTATCTCTGCCTATGTTTACTAATCCTGTCAGTGATGCTACTATCCCTCAAGTTGATTTAAAGCATAGTATCTCTGCCTATGTTTACTAATCCTGTCAGTGATGCTACTATCCCTCAAGTTGATTTAAAGCATAGTATCTCTGCCTATGTTTACTAATCCTGTCAGTGATGCTACTATCCCTCAAGTTGATTTAAAGCATCGTATCTCTGCCTATGTTTACTAATCCTGTCAGTGATGCTACTATCCCTCAAGTTGATTTAAAGCATAGTATCTCTGCCTATGTTTACTAATCCTGTCAGTGATGCTACTATCCCTCAAGTTGATTTAAAGCATAGTATCTCTGCCTATGTTTACTAATCCTGTCAGTGATGCTACTATCCCTCAAGTTGATTTAAAGCATAGTATCTCTGCCTATGTTTACTAATCCTGTCAGTGATGCTACTATCCCTCAAGTTGATTTAAAGCATCGTATCTCTGCCTATGTTTACTAATCCTGTCAGTGATGCTACTATCCCTCAAGTTGATTTAAAGCATCGTATCTCTGCCTATGTTTACTAATCCTGTCAGTGATGCTACTATCCCTCAAGTTGATTTAAAGCATAGTATCTCTGCCTATGTTTACTAATCCTGTCAGTGATGCTACTATCCCTCAAGTTGATTTAAAGCATCGTATCTCTGCCTATGTTTACTAATCCTGTCAGTGATGCTACTATCCCTCAAGTTGATTTAAAGCATAGTATCTCTGCCTATGTTTACTAATCCTGTCAGTGATGCTACTATCCCTCAAGTTGATTTAAAGCATCGTATCTCTGCCTATGTTTACTAATCCTGTCAGTGATGCTACTATCCCTCAAGTTGATTTAAAGCATAGTATCTCTGCCTATGTTTACTAATCCTGTCAGTGATGCTACTATCCCTCAAGTTGATTTAAAGCATCGTATCTCTGCCTATGTTTACTAATCCTGTCAGTGATGCTACTATCCCTCAAGTTGATTTAAAGCATAGTATCTCTGCCTATGTTTACTAATCCTGTCAGTGATGCTACTATCCCTCAAGTTGATTTAAAGCATAGTATCTCTGCCTATGTTTACTAATCCTGTCAGTGATGCTACTATCCCTCAAGTTGATTTAAAGCATAGTATCTCTGCCTATGTTTACTAATCCTGTCAGTGATGCTACTATCCCTCAAGTTGATTTAAAGCATAGTATCTCTGCCTATGTTTACTAATCCTGTCAGTGATGCTACTATCCCTCAAGTTGATTTAAAGCATCGTATCTCTGCCTATGTTTACTAATCCTGTCAGTGATGCTACTATCCCTCAAGTTGATTTAAAGCATAGTATCTCTGCCTATGTTTACTAATCCTGTCAGTGATGCTACTATCCCTCAAGTTGATTTAAAGCATAGTATCTCTGCCTATGTTTACTAATCCTGTCAGTGATGCTACTATCCCTCAAGTTGATTTAAAGCATAGTATCTCTGCCTATGTTTACTAATCCTGTCAGTGATGCTACTATCCCTCAAGTTGATTTAAAGCATAGTATCTCTGCCTATGTTTACTAATCCTGTCAGTGATGCTACTATCCCTCAAGTTGATTTAAAGCATCGTATCTCTGCCTATGTTTACTAATCCTGTCAGTGATGCTACTATCCCTCAAGTTGATTTAAAGCATAGTATCTCTGCCTATGTTTACTAATCCTGTCAGTGATGCTACTATCCCTCAAGTTGATTTAAAGCATAGTATCTCTGCCTATGTTTACTAATCCTGTCAGTGATGCTACTGATTTATCTCTCATGTTTACTTTAAAGTTGATTTAAAGTATCTCTGCCTATGTTTACTAATCCTGTCAGTGATGCTACTATCCCTCAAGTTGATTTAAAGCATAGTATCTCTGCCTATGTTTACTAATCCTGTCAGTGATGCTACTATCCCTCAAGTTGATTTAAAGCATAGTATCTCTGCCTATGTTTACTAATCCTGTCAGTGATGCTACTATCCCTCATTTGATTTAAAGCATAGTATCTCTGCCTATGTTTTGAGAGATTGGTAAAATTCATGGGCTGTTGACACATGCAAAAAACAACTCTGTTATTACTCCTTAGTAGGCCTTTATAATGCCCTAGGGATTGGGCACACTCTCTTTTCTTATCTGATTCCCTGAGTCCAATTTGTCATCGCTGTAATACTGATCTCACTATTAATCATGTCTTCTTCATTCCACATATGTGTCCACTTTCCACCTTTTCCGGATCTCTCCTTTCTTATTTCACTTCTGTCTCAAATTTTTCTTCATGATAACTCCCAAAATATTTTGAATTTCATTGATAATTTTGATCTACTCTGTAAAATCTGTATTTTGTTTTCCTTTTTTTTCTTCTTTTTCTCTTTTTTTCTCCTTTTGATTTCTTCTCTTTAATTTGTTTTGCACCTTCTGTTCATCCTTAGGTTCTGTGTGGCACTATAGACCTATGTTGTCGACGTGCCAACCAAACCTAATCTAAACAAGCTTTTTTAGGAGATATATGTGCTTGTTTTTTCCTAGACTTATTGCATAGTTGGGTTATATTGATCATTTGAATTAATGTGGAATATGAACTATGTTTGCAGGGTAAAAACAACAGTTATGTGCATTTGGCAAATTATTTGGGGTTAAACATATAGCTACACCATTTTCTTCTTTAATATTGTATTTAAAATGAGAAACTGTACAATGTATCTGTTTAAATATCTTTACTGCACAATGTAAGATGTAAATGTCTGCATGAAATCCTTAAAGGATATCACAAGTCAATAACCAACAGTCAATTAAAGCACCAGGTGCACCCTATAACTTCAATTCATGGGAGTCACATTACACGTGGAAACTGCAAATATTCATGGATGGGTTACTAGGGTGTTATAGTTGTATTCACTTCAATCAAATGTAAGTGGAACTGCCTGTAAAAATGTGGAGTTTATTTATGATTGGCAAAAATTAAGGAATTTGTTTTTGATATTTGTGTTTTGCAGATGGTGGTAAACGTAAGAAAATGGGTACACGTCACAAATGGACAGGTAAAGAAATTGGAGAAATAAGACGACTATTTTCAGGCTGCTTTGCTGAAGAATAAACACAAGGAGAAAACAAAGTTCACAAGGCACAGAAACAAAGCAAAAAATGGGAGGAGAAATGTGGAAACTCTCAGTTTCAGTAATAAAGTCAAAAGTGAGCTGGCTTCGGCTACACCCCTCCTCAAAATGAAACTGAACAGCCAACACAATTAACATTTAAGGAAAAGAAGATTGTGGGTTCATGATGACAGATGAAGAAATAAGACAACTCTTTTCAGGCTGCTTTGATGAAGACAGAACACCTCCATTTTCACAACTGAGGCTTTCTGTTAGCTCTGAACTACATCCATTACTCCTTCCATTACCACTTTGTTATCTTCTCAGATTCCAAATCTGTTCTCCAAACTCTTCACAACCAAAATTAGGATAACCCTGCAATACAAATAGTCAAACTAAATACTTTAGCTAACAATAATAGTATTATCCTATGCTGGATACCAAGTCACATAGGTAGCAAAGGCAATGATAAAGCTGACTCTGAAGCAAAGAAAGCCCTTAATTAAAATATTACTCCCATTTCCTCTGCCCCGTCCTCTACCTTAGATTATAAATCTAACATTTGCAAACTCATAAAGAAAACCTGGCAAGATCACTGGAACACACATTAATCTAGCAAAGAAGAGGTGACCATCACTTGACGTCTGCCACTCAAAGAAGAGGTGACCATCACTTGACGTCTGCCACTCAAAGAAGAGGTGACCATCACTTGACGTCTGCCACTCAAAGAAGAGGTGACCATCACTTGACGTCTGCCACTCAAAGAAAAGGTGACTATCACTTGACGTCTGCCACTCAAAGAAGAGGTGACCATCACTTGACGTCTGCCACTCAAAGAAGAGGTGACCATCACTTGACGTCTGCCACTCAAAGAAGAGGTGACCATCACTTGACGTCTGCCACTCAAAGAAGAGGTGACCATCACTTGACGTCTGCCACTCAAAGAAGAGGTGACCATCACTTGACGTCTGCCACTCAAAGAAGAGGTGACCATCACTTGACGTCTGCCACTCAAAGAAGAGGTGACCATCACTTGACGTCTGCCACTCAAAGAAGAGGTGACCATCACTTGACGTCTGCCACTCAAAGAAGAGGTGACCATCACTTGACGTCTGCCACTCAAAGAAGAGGTGACCATCACTTGACGTCTGCCACTCAAAGAAGAGGTGACCATCACTTGACGTCTGCCACTCAAAGAAGAGGTGACCATCACTTGACGTCTGCCACTCAAAGAAGAGGTGACTATCACTTGACGTCTGCCACTCAAAGAAGAGGTGACTATCACTTGACGTCTGCCACTCAAAGAAGAGGTGACCATCACTTGACGTCTGCCACTCAAAGAAGAGGTGACCATCACTTGACGTCTGCCACTCAAAGAAGAGGTGACCATCACTTGACGTCTGCCACTCAAAGAAGAGGTGACCATCACTTGACGTCTGCCACTCAAAGAAGAGGTGACCATCACTTGACGTCTGCCACTCAAAGAAGAGGTGACCATCACTTGACGTCTGCCACTCAAAGAAGAGGTGACCATCACTTGACGTCTGCCACTCAAAGAAGAGGTGACCATCACTTGACGTCTGCCACTCAAAGAAGAGGTGACCATCACTTGACGTCTGCCACTCAAAGAAGAGGTGACCATCACTTGACGTCTGCCACTCAAAGAAGAGGTGACCATCACTTGACGTCTGCCACTCAAAGAAGAGGTGACCATCACTTGACGTCTGCCACTCAAAGAAGAGGTGACCATCACTTGACGTCTGCCACTCAAAGAAGAGGTGACTATCACTTGACGTCTGCCACTCAAAGAAGAGGTGACTATCACTTGACTCTGGATAGGTCAGACATATCTAACTCATTCTTATTTACTAAAGGGTACTTTACAGTCTACTTGCCCCTTCTGCTCTGGCTACTACTTAGTACAAAAGTGCCCATCTCTAGATTTCCTTAGTTGAAATACACCCACAGATATCTTAAATTTCCAATGGGAAATAACGTACATCTCCTTCACTCTCTTCAAGGCATTGGAAAGTTGTCACTTTCTATATATTTGACAGCATCTTCTGTTACTTTTCCTGTCATTTTTAGTCAAGCATACACACCTATTGTACCAAATCAAAGCACTTCAGCACGTTTCTAAAATCCAAAGAATTAAAACATTAATATCATACTTATCCTATAAGGCACAGATGACTTTGACTGTTAACCACAAACAAACAAAATTAAAACAACTAATTTCAGGCTGTTTTGTTGAAGACATAACAGCAGGAGAAAATGAACAGCAAGGAACAAAATTAAAAGTAAAACCAAAGGAGGAGAGTTGTGGAAACTCAATTTTCAGTAATAAAATTAAAAGTTAACTGGCTTCAGTTACCCCCCCCCCACAACCACCCCACCCCACCTTTCCCCTTCCAAGTAAAACTAAACAGCCAACACAAACACAAATATGGTAACCAGTGTAGTTTAGGAATTGAGAAAGAATTTTGGAATATAAAAGAGCGTGACAAAAAAGGGTAAGAGCGTGACATGGTACAATGAATTCATCTAGAGCATACATTGGAAAGTCATAAGAATGTAGTGACACTTGAGTGTGGAACACTTATTGAGCCCAGTTATGAAATGAGCTTAGTATTCCAACAGTATAAATAAAGGCCTAACTTAAGATTATACCTATCTAAGGTTAATATAATTCCTGTGGATCTTCTAACGGTATCAAATTCAAAAAATGATATTTTAGCATTGTAGGCCTAGGAATACGTACAGTTTCATTTTTTTGGTTCTGATGCCAACAGCATCAGGAACCTTTGCAGTCGCTTTGGCGTGTGTGCAAACATGTATGTGTGTGGGTGTGTGACGGCTAGCTTGTTCTCACGATATCTCATGAGCCACACTGCGGACTTGTCATATTTAGTACACAGGATACTTATATGGAGTACAAGGACCCTATCATTTTTGGTGATGATATCATGCATATCAATGAGTGGGCGGGGCTAAATTTAAAATTCTTGTAATTATGATAATTTAACAACCGTTTATCAGTTTTATGTATTACTTGCTATGTTACTGTTATAAGGTATTGTGCACATGTCTACGTTGTTAGCAGGTCTTATATCATTATTATGCACAGTGGGCGGGGCTTGATGTGAAATTGCTATAAAATGCTTGTTTTCACAATATCTCTTGAACCGTACACCATAGATATGTCATAATTAGTATACAGAATGCTTATATGTTAGTACAAGAACAATGTCATTCTTTGTTGATGATATCATGCATATTAATGAGTGGGCAGGGCTAATTATAAAATTCTTGAATAAGTGATTATTAAGCAGTCGTTTGACAGTTTTATGTAATATTTGCTATTCTACTGTTATTAGGTATTGTGCACACATCTACGTTGTTAGCAGGTCTCATATCATTAATATGCAGAGTGGGCGGAGCTTGATGTGAAATTGCTATGAAATGCTTGTTCTTACAAGATTCTGTTCATAAGTCAAACTGATATTATTTAGTTAGAAATTAATGAATATTTAATCCATAGATAATATCTTTGCTAACTAATGATGACTAATAGAAGCAGATCTAAGAACAATTTCCTTTATCTGAAAAAATGAAAAGAATATTCAAATAATTATATGTGACAAGAGAAAAAAAAGTTAAACAAATCAAAATAAATTATTGATATTTTTGATTCACAAGTTACAGAAATTTGAGAGTTTCTCCATATAGTAAAAGCTAGCAGTAGATTTGAAACACCTATGATGTCACACAGACAAATTAGCATACGTGTCAATTGTTTTGATTGTGATCTTAAACTTTGGGCTGTTTTCTTATTCTGGCAGTGTTGTACCTTTAAAGTGCAGTATTTTGAAATTGAAATGAAATTAAAGAGAAAAAAGGGGAGGCATCGGAACCACAAAAGCTTTTGGTTTTCTGGTTCTGTCAACAGGTCTGTCCCTTGTTTGTGAATTCATCCCAGGGATTAGGTATGCAGTGAATGCGCTACATACCTACTGCACCCCATTTGTCGTGCATGTTCACCCGGCGACTGACTGACTTAATTCACCGTATCCATGCATTTGATAGCATGTCGTGAATCCTGACCGAAGTTGATGAAAGTCAAAATGTAAATCCATGTTCCGTAAAAGATAATCATGTGCAGGATATTCCTAGGTCATGAAATGACATGGGCTTAAAAAAAAAAAAAAAAACAAAACGTGAAGAAAAATAAGTGAGAGGTGAGAGAAAATCTTGTGAGTGTCTTTGAAGGCGGAGGAAAAGTCAGCTTGATGAAGGGTGGTTTGAGACAGATTTCAAGTAGTGTATATTGTCATATCTGTTACTATTGAAAATTTGTGATTATTTCAAAAATACCTGGAATTTCAAAATCAAATGTCTGTGGGAATCTAATGATAAAAGACTTATGATTTGGGCTTGGGCTTAATTTTCTCACAGATGGTTGCTTAAAGTGATATTTGCAGAAATGAGAATGACAGCATTTTCTTAGTATGTTGCTGTTGATTTTCTCATACCTTGTTTTTAAAAAAGAAAATTATTCCTGTGATGTTTAAAGGTTTAAGGACTTGAGGGCCAAAGATCACCCACTGTGGTTTGTCCTTTACAATCAGCAACTTCAAGTTTTTCTTTATTAATACATTTTTCAAAATTGACTTGTGTTATCTTTACAAAATTGATATCAGTGCACAAATAACTGAGCAAAAGGAAGTAAAAGCCAAATCATTGGAATGCATGTCTAATAATTCAATCTGTCGCTTAATTGAGCAATTGGTCACAAAATGACATTTAGTGACGTAAACCAAATCAACTTTTTTGACTGCGATTCGGTTTTCATTGTGTAATTATGACATCATTTCAAAAGTAAAACAATTTACCCTTACAATAAATGTTGGTCGTAATTCGAATGTGCCTCATAGTATTGACTGACTTGCCAATAGTTCCGACTTGTATAATACCCAATTCAAGAAACCCACCACCTTAGGCAGCAAAAAATTACACCTGCACCACCTTAGGTGGCAAAAGACCACACCCCCCCTGCATTAAGATTTTTCACAAATATTTGGGTGAATTTGTGACCCTTATGACTTTTCTGGTAAACCCTCATTCCACCCCTTCCACCCCCCGCCCACATATATTAAAAATAATCCTGTACGCTAACTCCACTGCCAACTACAAACAAACTTACTCCACAGTGAATTATTACACTCCTGTAAAACTCTTCCATACCAACAACAAACCACTTTCACAATGTTGGTACAAATTCACTCCCACAGTGACAGCGATTTAAGTTACCCCAAAATGGTGTTCCATACCAACAAAAAATCTGACACCCACACTGTATCTTCATACTTATTCTAGTACTCCCACAAGACACACATGCGAATACTCCCACAGTGTAGCTCTGGCAGGTATGGATGGATGAATGATTTTTTCATGATTGTGTTTTTTTAGGTCTAATGAATTATTTGATATCCTTATTTACCTATCAGCCTATGTGGATATCTTTTAAAAAATGATGGCGTGAGCCTACCCCCCACCCCTTCTCCCACCCCACCCCCTTCTCCCACCCAAACCCCTTCTCCCACCCCACCCCTTCTCCCCTGCCCCACCTTCTCCCACCCCACCCCTTCTCCCACCCCCACCCCTTCTTCCACCCCACCCCCACTCCACCCCCTTTTCATGATTGTGTGTTTTTTTAATTCTAATGAATTATTCAATATCCTTATTTACCTATCAGCCTATGTGAATATCTTTTGAAAATGATGGCGTGAGCCTTCCTTCCCTCCCGCTCCCCTCTCTTCACCCGCTTCGGAAAAAATCAATCTGGTTGTGCTTCCCCCAAGATCGGACTGCTTTTTCACATTCAATCAACCTATCACATTTGAAAATGATATTTATAACTATTACAAGTGTGAAAAACAAACCTCTTGAACTCTGCCATAATTATCTGACATGATTATTAATCACCATGGTGGGCTTGGTACCATTTGTTTGTTCACTAAGATTATTGGCAACATACTGTGCAATTAACCTGTTTTTCAATTCAAGGTTAAATGTTATTCGAGTAAAAATATTTCAAACATTTGTGCGATTTTGTGTTTAAATACATGAACTAAGACACAGAGAGGGAGAGAAAAAGAAGGGAGGAGAGGGGTGGGGGTAGAGTAGGGTGTTGGAGTGCACGTGATACAGAACGGGCTTATTTAATAGTTTGACAACATTTACATAAGTTTGTAGTAAATAAATGAACACTTTTTTTTTTAGACAACCCACATTTTTCAAAGAGTGACGATAAACCTAGACATGTACAAACGTGAACCATAAACATTATATTTCCACATTATGTGTTTTCATGATTTTGTATTTTGTATATGGTGTATTATAGCTCTCTTTGACATGACTTTGACATTTTGACTTGTATAATACACCTTCTTACTATGCGTTGTGACATACGTTTTGCCCTTGAAATGTCAATTTTCGGAGAGCTTCCAGGGTTTCGCCTCTGGACCCACCAGGGCCCAAGGGCCCCTGGACTCCACGCCGACAAGTCGAGCGCTTTGTGCTCTAAGTAACACCTTCGTTGTCACCTTAACTACACCACTAAATATCGTGTCGCTTCAATAAAATCCCCCTACTCATTTTTAAATGCAATGAAGAATATTTGTATTTGCAATGCAGTATTAATAACCTTATCTACTACAACTGTGCAACAGGCATTCATTTTGTTTATCTAATATCAGAGTCCGGTGATAACTATTTTTATCAAATACGTGTTGGAAAAGTAAACAGTTGATTATCAGTTTGATGAACAACCTTTGCTACATATTAGTCAGCAAAATGATAAAGGTAAACGCACTGTGTCGCTCATATCTAGAAAGAAATACTGATTCTCATTTTTTTGAACAAACCACAATACTATTATCATGTCGAGTATTGTAAAGATGGGTATGAGGCAGGATTTCGCACCACTGGAAAATTTGACCTATCAAAATATTACGAAAGCAATGCAATGTCAGAATATCCAAACATTTAGGAGAGGAAGCTCGCAAATTAGATTTATTCTATATTAATTATCTTTATTGGATGAAATATTTTTGCCACTCGTACGGGAGTAATAAGGGGATTTAGAGTGGACAAGGAAACATTCTGACAACCGTTTTGAAGAGGAAAGGGCTGACATACTTGAGTCTTCCTTCCTATTGTTTATATTGTACAGGATGAAAACTTTCTACGCCGGTGAAGTGGCTCTACAAATGAATATTTCCCTCTGCTCGCATTCCCTGTTACAAATGCAACAAAGGTTTAAATTTCAGCATGTTGTCCTTTTGTAGAGATTGTGGACAACAATGCTCGCCAATACTACCCCTCGAGGAGGCCTCATCTGCTCTGCTTCATGCATGAAATACCTGGATACTGAACCAGATCTGCGGAACTGGGGCGTACAGGGGCCATGAACCACTTTCGTCAGAAGTTGTGAAAGTTCAAAAAGTGCCTTTTCATAAAGGAAGAGTGCCCTTTCCCAGTAAAAAAAGAAGTGCCCTTTTCAGAGAAGACAAGTGCCCTTTCTCATAGAAGGAAACACTAAAATTGTGAAATTTGACGCACTTCGCGTGCACATAATCCATTTATAATTTCCCCTAAAGACAAGTTTGATGGCCAAACATCCCTCATTAGACTTGTCCTCCTAGGGAAAAAGCATTCACATCTGCATACGTTTAATTTCTCATTTTAAAGTAGGACCTTAGCTAGGAAGGTTCTATTTAAAATAGGGCCCTTCTATAATGTGCGAACCACCCCGAATTTTAAGAGTGGGGACTCATTGAAATGGGGCCCAAGTAAACTTTCGATGAGGTTCCAGGCCCTTGTCCTCCCACCTTCTTTGTAAAGTTCAAAGAGTGCCCCGTTAGTGACATAAATGAAACTGGAGTATACTCTCAACAGCTCAAGTAATATAGACAGGTTCCGGCTTTAAATACATCTTATATTTTTTATAAACACAAACATTGCTTGTGGAAATTTCAGTAGTGGGGCATCTTTAAATTGGGGTCTGGAGAAGAAAACAAATGTGGGCCTTGCCACCGACTCGCTGACGACTGTGTGTGAGTTTGGGCTATATTGTCAGAGCGTTCTGATATACCCAGTTTACTTAATTTGATTCAGCTTAGTAAACGATGAAATTCCTTCTGAACTATTCTTTAGTTCTATACGGAACCCTTACTCGATTTTAATATTTGTTTGGGATCTTAAGTATTTCGAATCTGATCAATGCAATCATTATGATCTAAATCTTTTAGGTTTCTATTTATATCTATAAATTTCTCATATTTTGTAGATCATGGTGTAAAATCATCCCGAATTCTGTTTAATTATGTTAAATTAAACATGACACAAATTGTGTAAGTGTGTCTGCAAATTTAGAAATACGGTCACTATCAATTTTCGGACATATAAAAGCTTATAATTTTTGTTAAAGACACGAAAGGGAGGGGGTGACATAATTTTTCTCAAAGCTTGCAAGAATGTAAATTGAATTGAAGTCTTTTAATTCCAATTGTATCCTGGCCTGTTGATTACCAATATAATTTGCTACTTTTTGCAGCTCTTGGATGGATAAACATAATGTTCTTGTTATATTTTCAAAAAGATAAAGCATTACATTTCTTAGGGCAGTCTTTTTCTGAATATTTTTATAGTTTTAGTTATGGCTGATAAAAAATGATCTAATACATGAATTACTGTGAGGTGGAGAATTGTTGGCAAGCATTCCACTTAGCAAGATATTGTGGGGAGAGATGAAAAACAATGGAAGATGCGTCATCTCTACAATTATATCACAAACCTCAAGGTTCCCTGGCGTCACTTTTATTTGCCCCTTGTGTTGGTGGGCGCCAAACATTCGTCTAAAGGATGGGAGAATGTATTGCCAATGCAAAATGTGTGCATGCATATGGGAATGGTGTCATATTAGAAGGTGTACTTGATTGTTAAATGTGCTCGCAAAAGTTATATCTTATATTATAAACAAAACCAATATTTTCACATTTATCAGAATGGTGACATTCACACCCCTCATTCAAAACCCTGTAACTACGCCCCTGAGACGAGTCCCCACCCCCAGTCACTGGCATAGTATTTTTGCATAATTGAGAGAGGAATTTCTAATTGTGCAACTTCTACCTTTAAGTTGCCTTGTTGTGCTCTCTGGTGCCCTCCACCCCCTCCATCTCCCACCCAGTCAGTGTAGGCTGGCGACAGCCCTGGCTGGATTAGAAAAGCTGCCGACAAGAAATCTTCCTATTCCCGCACACTTTGCCATTATGTATAAGCCTATATCTCTGCACTGTGGTTTATTGTATCTTAATATGATTCTATGAGTTTTCCCCACCCTCCCACTTTCAGTAGGCAAATCTCGCTCATGGCATCTACTATCCATAACTAATAGTTTCAAATAGAAAATAATTGACCCATGTGGCTACCATGGGCCTATATAGCAGCCGTTTCTTTTTTTAATGCGGGTCTGAAGGCCTAATTGGCCCATGGAAACAATGAGGGACGACTGAGAGGCCAATTCGTTTCCTAATCGCTATCATTCCGTGTACGCGGTGTATAGAGCGCGGGTGGGACACTTTTTCCCATCAAAACATAAATGGGCCGAAGTCTATAGGTTACCGTGCATGATAACTACGTCCCTGTCACATGAAATGGATGGGTATCTCCGTCTTCCCCAGGACACCATCCGCAACATTCCGTGCCTGATAATTACGTCCCTGTCACATGGAATGGATAAGTATCTCCGTCTCCCCCAGGACACCATCCGAATGGAATGGATGGATGGGTATCTCGGTCTCCCCACGAGACTCCATCCGCAACATTTCGGGAATGATGATTACGTCACGGCACACGGGATGGATGGTATCTCGGTTTTCCCCCGGGACTCCATCGCAACATTCCTTGCATGACAAAGACTGCATGGGTATCTCGATCTCCCCAAGAACGTCACCCGCAACATTCCGTGCATTATAATCACATCATGGTAACATGGAATGGATTGGTATCTTGGTCTGCACCCTCCCCTCCTCCCCCGAACTCCACCCGCAACATCGCAACATTCCGTGCATAATAATTACGCATTGGTCACATGGAATGGATGGGTATCTCGGTCTCCCATCTCCTTGAGGATGAGGAACCCATGTCAAACTTCAGTAATATCCTTATCAACATCGCCACCTGCTCAATTCCCAAAACCTCCAAACCCCCAAATCATCCCCAACCCCTGGTTCTCTGATGACTGCAAACCGCCATCAAGAACAGGAAAAGAGCCCTCAGAAACTTCAAAACTAACCCGACCACCCATAACCTCAACCTCGCATCAACCGTGCCAAGGCCAGACGCACTATCAAGGGCAGTAAAACTAACACTGGAACAACTTCATCTCTTCTC
>JAIGNY010000576.1:0-57009 GCA_020152595.1 Chiridota heheva | reverse complement strand
TCATGTAAGCAATCTTACGAGTCATGAAAATTGTATAGAATACTGTGCAGCAGACTTGAATAATCTGAAAACTATTATGAAATGCATTAATGACCATCTTACCCATTTTTGAAGTTCTGCAACAGAGAGACCTAACAACTGGGCAATCATAGTTTGTGGGAACAATGCCTGTAGACAGCGTGCTAGGTACGGGACAAGCTGACCGGCAATGGTCTCACAGAATGCTGTGAATTGCTCACTCTCTCTGGTACTGAATGTGCTTTCCTCAGCTCTATTGCATAAATGAAAAGGGAAAAGTGAACACAACTAAATGGGGTACAGTACAAATCATGCACAGTAGACCTACACTAAGTGAAAACTTTGTATTACTTTAAGCTTATTCCTAAAACTAAAATTATAAGCAAAATTATAAAGGTAAATGTACATGACGGACAAAACTGAAGATATTTGTTATCAAGTAGCAAGGCTGTAAGAATGTTTACCTGAATGATCTAAATTTGGATGGTGGATTGGCCAATATTTAGGACTGAATTCTACTTGTCTTATTAAAGGATTAGTTCAGTGGTCGAGCATGTCCATGTTATATGAAAGAGGACTTCAAAAGAAACAAATTGTAAAAAAAGCATTCAAAAATCTTATTCTGTTAAGGAGATATTAAAGTTTCAAGTTTGGTATCGTTTCTGTAGTTTGGTATCATTTGTATAGAAACGTCTGAAATCAGACTAGTTGTGATGTCACAGCCTCAGATTCATCAGTCTTTATGTATTTTACAGAAAGTTTATTTAATTTTTTCACTATTCTAATTATTTTTCTTCAAATTTTCTTCAGGTGGTATATTACCCTTCCTAGATTCAGTTTTACTACTTTTTGACATACTGTATCCCATGGTTTTTAGGCCTCAAAATTGCAGGACAAAATAAGATAGAATACATAAAGACTTTAAGGAATCTGCGGCTGTGACGTCACAACTAGAAAATTATAACTAACTTTAAGTTTAAATATTTCCTTAGGGAACAGGCGATTATTTAATCGAGATGCATCGCCGATTTTTAAAGACCTGTTGTGTATGAATATTCTATGACATCACAACTAGTCTGATTTCAGTTGTTTCTATACAAATGATACCAAATTTTAAACTTAAATATTTCCTTAACGGAATAAGATTTTTGGATGCTTTCTTCAAATTTCGTTTATTTTGAAGTCCTCTTTCATATAAGAAAGACTTGCATGACCCCTGAACTAATCCTTTAAACCAGGTGATGTGCAAGACTTTTGTCTCTTACATATTGTGACATAAACATAATTTATTTGGGTAAGGCTATGCAGGGGCAGACTGACCTGCCCAACGAGATACTGTGAAATTTCCCTATGTGCCCTTTAATTTCTTGGTGTGCCCTTTGCTACATCCAAAAATAATTACAGCAATAAATTTGATTGGCGAGAATGAAATCTCCAAAAATAGTTCATTCAATTTTCAGCACTTCGAAGCTGAAAGACTGTATTAAGTTATAATGCTATCTTATGATGAATGAATGATGACTATCAAGAACAACGTGTGAAATTTTACTGAAGTACAATGTTGTGAAATGCCCTCGGCTTACCGAGCTGCATAACCTGAAATTTGGCTCAAATTAACAAATTTAAATAAAAGATAGATATCTTGTAAAAGTGATTAGAAATGTCTCAGAAATCTTTTTCCTCTTAAAATTTTGTACAACCCTTTTCACAGCTTTTGACCCAAATATGTCAAGCAAATTATATTGTCAACTTTTCTCAGTTTTGAGGTAGCCCAAATATTCATCTTAGTTGATTGTTTGATTTTAAAAGAGAATTTTTGAACTTCTAATGTTTTTATTTTGGAGAAGTTTATGGCCGAAAATGGAGAGCATATTCTTTCTCAGATAATTGAAAGACACTTTTTGTGCACATGATGGTACTGAAAACCTTTGATTCGATTGTTTGTTTGATGAGGGCTTAATGGCACCATAATGGCGAGGGTCAAATTGTGCCTGAGAGGTTAGAACATTCCAGTGGTAGGAAGAAAAGAAAATAGGGGGAGACTTATAGCACTTATTTTTATGAATGTCTTAAATACAGTATGTCCTATGGGCTTTTCTATTTGAGATTTATATGAAACGAATGCATTAACTCCACATCACTGCAGAAATATGCATTCTCAATATTGAAAGATTCTGTACAACACAATTTAAGCTAAAGGATTACACATATTTTGAACACAAAGTTCCATATTAATTATCATCAAGCACATGAAGAATTAAAATACTATTTCATGAGATATAAGCTATGATCCTGATTTTTTTGTTCTATTTCCAATAATTACACATGTGAATAATCAATATCAATAATATAAGAAAAGTATGACAAACCTGCATTACAGCTCCTGTGACAATAGATGATGACAACCAGGCACTGGAGACAACAGGAGTGTAGGACTGCATTGAGCTCACAAATCTACAAAGAACAATAAAGACTTGATACTTTGACAAAACATAGAGTTATATCTGTTGCAATAGCTTTTAAGTCCCAAATCCCCAAAGTCTACAAAGTTGAACAAAGACATGACTTAAAATCACTCATCAATAAACAAACAAAACCTTCACTGTTAAATACCACCATATTTGTAAATTATTTCTTCAAGCCAGACACTGACCACAGGGGAATATACTTTTGTCTCTATGTTAAGTGTGAAACTAGTGCAGCTGCAGTGAAATATAATTATTATTAATGTCAGATTATGACCATGGAAAGTGAGGTGAAGTGTGTGGATTGTAAAAATAAGACATCCCTGGTGTAATTGCTTGTGCTGGATTGTGGTTTCTGTTGTGAGTAATACAAAAATATAGACCCCAAAAGATTTGAGATTTTGTCGGGGTTTAAGACACAAAATGTATTGCAATCTTAAGACTTAATGATATTATGAAGGGGATTCAAAACTTCAATAAGGATTAATTAAGATCATTCTGTCCCTCAATATTTAATTTTGTATCACCTTAATGTCTACAAAAATTCAATCCTACCCAATCTTCCTGCTACATTGGACTGTGTGACAAATATTCACCAGCTTACAGTGACTAAACACTTGCAGAACAACTATTTGTCAAAAACTCTTGAAACAAAAACACCCACAGTATTTGGAGTGTTATACCAGTGAAAGAAGACATGGCCACAGAGAGAAAGTATTTGAATATTCATAATGATATTCATCCCTCTCTATGCAACAGATATTGAAAATCATTATAATAAAAGTTTAATTAACATGAATTTCATTACCAGTATGGTAATATTAAACAATTATTTTATAAAGCTTTAAGTAATGTGTCTCTAATATGAAGTAGCTTCTTTCTAATCATAGTGTATTTTAAAACGACAATCCACTCTTTGCACAAATATCATTCAAAACCAAAGTGACACAGGTACAGTAACTAAACAGCATCAGGGGAGCAAATTTCAAGAATGAACATGCCACAAAGAAACTAAAGATGTGCAAATATCAGTGCAATATATGCTAATATAACTTAGTAAAATCTATGAAAATTGGGATAAAGAGGTCTTTTTCATTTACTTATGGTTTTATGTTATTCATGGTCAAATACTTTGCGATTAACAATAAAAAACAGTTTACTTGTCAGTAGCCTCATTGACAGCAGTAACAAACAACTTCAATGTTGTGTCCTAAAAGATGGGTCCAAGCAGTCCTCGAAAGTTAGCTCTAATTCTACTGAATGAAAGATTAAAGTACATACACTGACCTAGCAGCGAGTCCAGCCTATTGCCAACACCTTTTTCCAAATCTGACTGGAGGGTTAGTAAAAACTGTGACACCTGTCAACAAAAGGAACGGGAATCATTTGAATACTAGTTACATTACAGAAACTTAATACTACAGTTAGAAGGTACAAAAGTTACACTTTTTGGAACATGCCAGGAAAAGCACACGTAAGTCGTAATTGACTTGTTTTCAGTGTGGACCCAAGGAACATGTCAGGATGGAAAGTGGATAAACACCAGCTTAACACCCTGCTTATTTCAAGAAGTATTTAGAGTACCAGACAGGATGTGAACGGTAAACGGGTCCGACGTCTTTACATCGCCCCTGCAAAGGACGGTGAGCGCCACCCGTTGACCACTTTTTCCAAAGGTCGGGTGAAGGAGACTTGTATGCAAGTAACATATTTTCAGTATGTACTATGTGGTTGAAATTAAAGATCACTCTACAGTGAATGATATAAACGAAATTTTATAGACATATACACTTGAATCATGACCATGACAGATTTTATCAATCTTGTATACCTTTAAAATTGTATGACTAAACATTACTCCCCTAAATAGGTTCATAAATGTGAATTTGTCACATATTCTGCTTGATGCAGCACATGTAATGTTTGTTTGGTATAATTTGAAGATTTTATGTTTTTTGACATTTTGAAAAAAGTTTATATCGTACAGAGTGCAAAAGGACCTGTCCGTGTAAGAACTTGCATTGTCTTCTTTTTCAACGAATTCAGGACAGAAAAAAGGTCTATACTAGTATAGTTTGTATATCAATACAAAATTGCAGAAACGAGTATCAAAGGACTTACATTTTCACTTTAAAATTATAATTTGATAGTCTTGCTCACATTAACAAGCAGTATTTTAAGATATATGGACGTTAGAGGCAACATTATCTAAACTGATTTCAAATATACCATGGACGTAATAAAACAATTCATCATAATTGGTTAAACACTGCCAATTTGACAGCATTTTGCAATCTCAAGCATCAATATGATTTTTTGTATTTATAACAATATAATTCTATTATCTTTAAAACGTCTAACATAATTCTTTTACAGGTGCAGTAAATTCCGACTAATTCTGACTGCAAACTCCAATCAAATTATAGCAGGAATAAACTTTCATATCTTTATCAGTGACTGAGATCTGGAAAAGAAATCTAAAGAATTGCATAAAGATTATGATCTGCCGCCCCAATCATTTATCACAAATTTCCAATAAATTTGAAATTGATCAATCTTTGATCAGCCTCAAATCAAAAATTTAAAAGTGTTATTTTCAAAATGTAGAAACAGATCTGCTCTGATCTAATATCCTTTGAACAGATATAGCATTTTATACATGTCCATATGCATCATATTAACCAGGCATCATCAATTTACCTTCTGACCAACCCAACTTTGAAACAAGGCTGCTTCAATGGTATGAGACTCTTTGTTGATGGCAAGCAAAGGGTCATCGTCTGAGAATATGGCACGGTACTGAGTAATTATGTCATACAGGTGCACTCTACTGGCCTCTATCACCTTGATTATTTGCTGGTACGGTGTAAGAAAAAAGAAGAAGATGTTACTTAAAATTGAGAGAAGATTTGCAACATTCTTACGAACAATACTATAAGCTACAACGAATGGTTGTGTGAGCACTTCAAATTTAATAGCAGCTTTCCAATTAATCCTATTTCCATTTATCTTCAAAATCTACAAAACAAAATAAAAGCTTCAGCTTCAGGCCAAGCAGAAGACATTTTTTGGAACTGATCAATTTATACTTCACCATATAAGGAATGTACAGGCGTAAATATAATTGTCAGAGTTGCAGGATAAAATAGACATTAAAAAGTCAATCACATTTCCATTCTTCTTATCACTTTTTCAAGAGTTAAAAAGAGAAAAGTGTTCTCTTTAATAAGTTTTTAAGAAACAATACAGAGATGCTGACTCTTTTAAATAAGATACAAAATCTAAGAATAAAAGTAGTACTGTAGATTGCATTGCGGTACAATAGCTTAAGGTTTTTTTTAGGCTGAGAAGAAACTACTTTTTTACATGAAGCTTACAGCGTTTACAATATCATGGAACAAAACCATAAAACTAAACTAACAAGAACCAACAGATTCCGTGCTTCCGATGTTTTTTCATGCTAATTGAATTTGTAGTAATTGTTATGTCATTGCATATCATGAAATATTGGACATGATATAAATAGCTATTGAGATATCGTGTTTACAAGTTCTTTTCATTTAAATCATATTAAGCCCCGCCCACTATACATATTGATAGAATTCAATGTTTTCTTTTTATAAAATGAACACGTACAAACTAGTTAACATCATAATTTAACAAAATTTGAAACAAAACAGACATGATTGCTGAAATATGGGTGTTTAAAGATTTTTACATTAGGCACCTGCCCCGTCTAATCATTAACATGCATGACATCATCAACAAAATAAAAATAGGGCACATCTGCAGACTGGGTTATCTATGTACAGCACATGACGTGAATCCAGTTTGTCCTTTTTGAGATATACCATGTTTACAAGATCTTTTTAGCAAAACCAGATTGAGCCTCGCCTACCATGATTATTAATAGAATTAAATGGTTTCATACAATGAACACATACACACTGGCTAACAACATAATTATACTAAATATGAAACAAATCAGACCAAATATTGTTAAAATATGAGCATTTCAAGATTGACACATTAAGCCCTGCCTCATTAATATCCAAGACATCACCATCAAAAAGAATAGGGCACATCTACAGATCATTGGCTATCTGTGTACCAAATATGATATGAAACAAATTTACCGTTCTTAAGATAATGTGCTTACAAGCTCTTTTCAACAAAATCATTTTAAGCCCCGCTCACTATGCATATTAATGAATTAAATATTTTTGCACCATGAAGATGTACACACTAGTTAACACCATAACTATACTATACATAATGCAGAGCAGACATGCGGTTGTACAAATATGAACATTTTACGATATTTACAATAAACCCCGCCCACTCATTATTTTGCATGACCACCATAAAGAATTGGGTACATCTAAGGACTATCCAACGCTCCGCTTCTGTGAAGAGATCCATCCTCCTGAGGTAGCCAATCAGCCCCAAGCAATCTGCCAGCTGGATGGATGAAATTAGTTGTTGGAGAAGCTGACTCAACATGAGTTGACGAGAGTTGTGCACCTCTATTACAATGTCCTAGAAGAAGAATGAGAAAATATTAGGAGCACAAAAATATTACATAGTAAAGGATACACTAGCAGGATGTTTCTCTTAGATGATAAGACTTTTCAGTAACACTTCATTTGGTAAATAAAATAAAAGTAAGATGAATGATGACATACCAACCCACAGAATGGGAAAAGGCAATAAAGGATTAGCTCAGTGGTCAGATGTGTCTGTCTTGTTTGAAAACTATGAAAGAGGGCAAAAGCACAAGCAGGGTTGTGGGGAAAGTATTCAGATATCTTGTTCTGTTCAGGATATATTGAAGTCCCAGCAAGTTGTACAACAGGGACTGGTGCAGAAAGTTTACTCTAGAGAGAGACATCACATCTTCACTTTCTTAACAATTATCAATATTTGATTTTTTTTCTTGAAACTTTGTTTGGTAGCAACTTTACTGGAATCTTGTTTTATTATTCTTATGACAAAATACTGTACTTTGCGATTAACAATAAAAACAGTTTACTTGTCTGTTGCCTCATTGGCAGCAGTAACTGTTTGAGTATTCTTATGACAAAATATTTTGCGATTAACAATAACAACAGTTTACTTGTCCGTAGCCTCATTGACAGCAGTACATGGTTTAGTATTCTCATGATAAAAAATTTTGCGTTTAACAATAAAAACATTTTACTTGTCCGTAGCCTCATTAACAGCAGTAACTGTTTTAGTATACTCATGAAATTTATAAGAAGACTACTAGTTTGGCATCATGTTTATATACCTAAAGTCGAGCCATTCCACTCGAGCCAAAGTACTTTTCCCAATGCATTATATAAAGGTATGCGTATATAAATGCTCTGCCTCAGCATTAACCTTTAATTGTCATAAGTCACAAGATCTTGTTCAATTTTGATAACAAATTTTAAAGTTTTATAACTTTTGAGCAATTTTGCCCAGAGGGTCTATTCATTTACTTCGTTCATATAAGAACTAATCCTTTTAGAAAATCTGAAGTTATATTAATTGTTAAGTCATTCAAACAATATGTTGTTCCTGTAAAAAGAAAGTGAAACTGATATGCATATCTTCCACAGAGATTTGAAAATATCTTCAATTGGGAATTATTTCATTCTACAATTGTAAGATTTCAAACACTCAAAGGCGTTGGCATATATAATTTCCATTCTTCACTTAGAGTAAAATTGAACCATTTCCAACAAATGAAAAAAGCTTCCTTTCGAATCGTAAAGGTATATGGACAGGTAGCAACAACATAAGTTTAGTGCTTTAAAATAATGCTAAAATTATGAAAACACCTAAATGTCGAAATAAGTAACAAATTTACCATTTTAAAGCATGTCAAAACTTAGATACCTAATAAGCATAGCTTGCATACTATTTTGTGCAATGTATCAGATTGGGACTTGAAACTTGTTTATGGTAATTAAGTTTTTGTTTTTCAGTCCTTCTTTTAAGTACTTTCAATGGGAGAAGTGGCTACAAAAAACAGAAAATTAGACATTATTATAAACTTGACCCAACCGTGCAAATTTAGCTGCAGTAGAAAACAAAATGAGAACCTTTGATATTTAAAAGTTGAGAAAAATATAATGAATTACAATAAAGGCTTTTAGCTGTATTCCTGTTCATAAAGTGTATCATGCCAAATTCAACTGAAAGTACTGGTGTACTACACCACAAGAACTATTGTGACGATTTAAAGACTGTTGTGACCATTTAAAGACTGGTGTGACCATTTAAAGACTGTTGTGACCATTTAAAAACTATTTTGACCATTTAAAGGCTGTTGTGACCATATAAAGACTGTTGTGACCATTTAAAGACTGCTGTGACCATTTAAAGACTGTTGTGACCAATTAAAGACTGTTGTGGCCATTTAAAGACTGTTGTGACCATTTAAAAGCTTGTTACCATTTAAAGACTTTTTATCTGCGTTGTTTAAGTCGAAGTTGATCCAAAAATCACCATTATTTATAGTCAATTCCTCTTCCTCACTGTCGAAATCACTCTCGCTATTACTATCCGTTTTAAATCTGCGAAATCTGGTCCAAATCAGGCTCATCGTTACTATCTAACGGTAGAGGATGGCCAACTAGTAACGCTATTTTGTGTGTAAATTGCCTAAATAAATCTCCGCTTCGCTTCGTTTACAAAATTTTCTCCTGTGTTTGACCCTTTTCTTACAAAAACATGAAGTATTACCGACCACTACACTTAAAAATAGGTAGACAAAATGTTTAGTTACGTTAATTTTACAAAACAAAAAAGAAGTACCCACTAATTTGAATAAATTCTATGTATTTGATGCTATGATATCCGTTGCGTATACGTGATACTGGTATATGAAAGGAACAAAATATGGACGCATATACGTGTTACTGAGACTCAATGTGTTAAACTATTTACATGTAGATGAGGTGTTATCTTCGTAAGAACATGCTTTGCACATTTGCTTAAGTACCTTACTTTAAAAATGAAAGAAAAATCCATTTTAATTTGATAGAAATACACAGTTGGAATTATTATTATTATATATATATATATATATATATATATATATATATATATGTATATATATATATATATATATATATATATATATATATATATATATATATATATATATATATATATATATATATATATATTTTATGTATATATATATATATATATATATATATATATATATATATATATATATATATATATATATATATATATATATATATATATATATATATATATGTAATATATATATAATTACATACATATATATATATATGTAATTATATATATATATATATATATATATATATATATATGAATATATATATATATATATATTTATATATATATATATATATATATATATATATATATATATATATATATATATATATATATATATATATATATATATATATATATATATATATATATATATATATATACAAAATATTATATTGAGCCGTTCACTTACGTTTTGGGCGTGGGTTTAATGAAGACACTAAAAGTTGCGTTTTGTAATAGAGCCTGCGCTACTTCATTATTTTTCAAACAGCGTCTTAGGTGGATGTATCTAATTAGTTGAAAAGTTATCAAACAATAGAGCGTCGGTGAAGTCAACGTGAGTATAGCATTAAATCGAGCACTGTGCACGTTTGCTGACAAACATTTTCAAAATAGCAGTTGGCAGCGCACTTAGGTGATACGCGCACTAATTGTGTACGCGTTTCCAGAAATGAGGGATTTGCGAAGTAATTGGAATGTCATCTTATTCGTAATTTAGATGGGATTTTTTTACGTACAAAATTTTCATCATTTCATTTGTAACTTAGTTTGAAAGACACTTTAAAGTTTCAAGACGCTAATGAAAACAAAATCATAGCACGTAAGTACTTTTGTCAGTTTTGAGGAAAGTTTTCATTTCATGATTATGTTATTTCTTGTTGTTTGAGTGGTTTTTAACGTTACGAGTGTATTATGCGTTGTCTCATTCAGTGTGCAAGTATTGCCTTGCAAGTAGTGCCTACTGCATATACTGAGTTAGGTGTTTAGCTCCCTAACCTGGTACTGATTTGATGAGCGTCTTTCATGAATTTATTGCACTGATTACTGAACTCTGGTAATTTTTCTAGCAGCATGTTTACATGTTCCTCTACTTCAGCAAACTAAATAGATGGGAAAAGGGAGAAGGGGAGGGGTATGATATATAGCAGCATAATATTTTCAACGAAATATACTGTATGTGAAATATTCAACGACACAAATGTGTTGGAGTCATAAAATCAAAACAGTTAACAAGATCATAAACACGAATTTAGACATTGTACCGTATTAAAAACAAAATGAGCTAAAAATCAAATAATTCTGATCACACTGCCTGAAGACTTATTGATACATTTACATATAATTTTAAGTATGGTTTACATGCACAAAGTTCATGAAGTTAGATTGATAATATCCACAACAAATTGGAAACAGAAAGGGTACATCCTTCAGTCCAAATGTTATGTAGTCCATATGAATAATTTGTGTAAAATGCCAAGTGGCAGGGTTGGGGTCAATTGTAACTGTAATTGTGCAATGTGTAATCAATTGCAATTATGCTGTAATTGTAATTGAAAGTTTTTGGG
The DNA here is from genome assembly GCA_020152595.1 of Chiridota heheva. Taxonomy (NCBI): domain Eukaryota; kingdom Metazoa; phylum Echinodermata; class Holothuroidea; order Apodida; family Chiridotidae; genus Chiridota; species Chiridota heheva. The sequence continues at coordinate 45,860 of JAIGNY010000576.1, read as the reverse complement.
CAGCTGTAATTGTAATTGTAATATTAATTGACAATTTTTGGGCAGCTTTTATTTGTAATTGTAATTGTAATCGAACTAACATTGTGATGTAATTAGAATATTTTCAGGCAATTACAGGTTAATCAATACAATTCTTCTTTATAATTATTTTTTGGAACTCTATTAGTCATAAGACTCCTTGAAATTAGTCATTAAATACTGTCTCTTGTTAATGAAAACTTCCTTCAATACAGTGGGTTTTGTTCATCTTCCTGTGGAAAAAAGTTGCCTTTGTTTTTAGTACTGCATCAATTCTGACAGACAAAGGAGCTAACTTTTAATTGCACAGAGAGCTTTCAAAATAAAGATAAGTATACAAATTAGGAGTAACATTCATGAGTATGTTGCATTATAGCAAATGTGTTTAACTCCTTGGTTTTGTGGCTTGTGGTTAATGAGCTGCACTGAAAGGAACCTGCTCTTTCTGACGTTGGACTCAAGACACATGCATCAGACATAATGCCTGCCATTTTCAAACACCTACAGATGGAAATTTCAAATAAAAATGCAAGCTTACTTTTTGCCCCTCATTACCAACTGTTAGCCTTACAGAATTAAGAAGATGCATAATAAATCAATATAATTGGAAAAGCTCATTTCAGTTTATTTAATGCATACATGGAACACTAGAAAATTATTCAATAACTGATGCTTGAAGTTAGCTTAATATTGTAAAGTTGCTGAACTGAAAAAAAATGTATCAGCCAAGAATTGGATATAATGACAATTCTCTTTAACAAAGTTGCAAGTATATGAGAATTCATAACCTGGAAAAGTCAAATGTCAGTTGAAATCTTCACACCAAAGGACTTTCCTACATAAAGCAATGGAGATTGCATGTCTTAGATACTAAAACTTACATGGAAGTCATACAAGTCCCAAAAGTAAGTTTGATGAGGTTTTTTTACAGTTTACTCCATTTGAATAAAGCTTTGATAACATGTACACTATTTTGTTTTTCTTTTCTTTGTGTCTATTCATTTAAGGTATATGAACTTGTATCCCAGATTGTAATAAAAGAACAAAATGGAATAAGTCATCCTTAAATTTCCCTCATGAAACTTTCTTTCTTTAGGTACTTAGGTTGAGTTGTTTTTTTTCTTTTGAAAAGGAACATAACATAGAAGTGTGCAAAAGGAGCCTTTTATCTGCATGCATGACAAATATACATGTATATGTTTACACTTCTATATCATTACAAATGCAGAACAATTATAAATGCATGATCATGAGATATGATCCATTCATTGCAAATGATCAATCTTAAAACTACCAAAGTCCTGCCCATCAGTTAAAAGGTCATAAAAAGCAAGCTCCGTAAATTTAAGTTTAATTGTAATTTAAAAAACCAATGTAATTGTAATTGGAAATTTCTGGGCAGTTGTAATTGTAATTGAAAATTTTCAGAGAAAATAATTGTAATCTTATTTGTAATTGATTGTTGTGAATGACCTCAACCCTGCCAAGTGAGAATTGAATAACTTTGACTATGTAGGCTGTAGATAGTTACCATTGAGAAAATAATTTTTAGATGTACAAAATGCTTTATAAACTGACACATGAAATAATAATGAATAGTCATATTGCATACAGAATGTAACCCAAACAATATTGATATTGATATTGCAATTACTGTAACATAAGAATTTGTATCTTGCTTTGCTATAAATATATACATATATACATACAAAAGACTTTAATACCGCGCCAATCTATTAAAACTACAGCGCAAAAAATATATATACATGAGATAAGATACACGAGTAAGAAAGAAAATGTATTATAACTATATAATTTACTGTCAATGAAATGAAATGGAATGAACATAATCTATACCAGCTACTTTAGCACCATGTACATGTAGTTAGTTGGTTTATATTTATCCCTGTAGTCTAATTATGTGCCAGAAGGTTTAATATCTCCATGGATTATGTGTACATATGCAAATGAGTATACCTAGCAATAAAAAGCATTTTTAGTATACTCATGTCGGTATAACCTCTTCTACCTCCATGATGATACTACTTAATTATCACTCACATCTTCAACAATTTCTCTTGAGCAGTCAGCAGTCTAAATGAAAGTTTTGTATTTGTGGAAAGCAGGTTCTTGGGTTTGCTGTAAGACCTGTGACCTCTCATCTGCCAATCGCTCAGGTTCCCTGCTCAGCTTCTCTATTCCAAACGAGCTGAGTTATGCCAAGTACGTGACAAAGTCCGGGTTGCTCTTCCATGACTCTAAAAGACAACTTATAAGAATTGTTTAAAAAAATACAGATGTTCTTGTTTTTGCAACAGTATGATGGAATCATGAAAACAATATGTATGGGGAAACATATTACTGTAAACAGCTACCAGAATCTGACTCAAACCAAATGACTCAGACTCATTCAAACGAATTTATACCATATTGTGTACATATGCCTAAAATCATGCAGAATTCGCCACATTTCTCCTTGCTAAAAGAACCACGGCAAGAAAAATAACGAATACGCTGGCTTAAACATCACTTAAACTGAACGAAACCGCCTTTTTAAACACAACTTATATTCAAGTTTCCGTGACCATGTTTCCCCATAATGTTTAAGGCAACTTAACCGCCTCGCTCCGGGAGACGGAAACGCCGGGCTCTGGGTGACGTAAACTCCATGTTTATCGTATTTTACAGCGTAAACATGTATTCTAATGCAACTGAAATGCCCCATTCCTGGTGACGTAAACGCCGTGTCTAGGTGACGTAAACTCCATGGTTAGCCTGTTTGCAACGTACAAATGAAATTTACTGTGACTTAAATGCCTCAAACCTGGTGACGAAACGCCGTGCTCCGGGTAACGTAAACTCCCTATTTAACTATTTAACATTTTTACAACGTAAAAATATAATTTAATGCAACTTAAATGCCTAGTTCCTGGCGGCGTAAACGCCGTGCTCCTGATGACGTAATCTCCATGTTTAATGTGTTTACAACGTACAAATGAAGTTTAATGGAACTTAAATGTCTCATTCCTGGCAACGTAAACGCCGTGCTTCGGGTGACGTAAACTCCATGTTTAACCTGTTAGCAACGTAAAAATGGAATTTAACTTAATTGCCCCATTCCTGGCGGCGTAAACGCCGTGCTCCAGGTAACGTAATCTCCATATTTAAGGTGTTAGCAACGTAAAAATGGAATTTAATGCAACTTCGATACCCTATTCCTGGCGCCGTAAACGCCGTGCTCCAGGTGACGTAATATCCATGCTTAAAGTGTTTACAGCGTAAGAACGTAAAGTTGGTGGACAAGAAACATGGATTTTCCGTTGAGTATAATACCGGAAATTCGGTGCTTCATTGAACGGAAATTCTTTGCTCAAAGTGACGTAAACTCAATGTTTTATTTGTTTACAAGGTAAAATTGTAAACTTGGAAAACCAGACACTGGCATATTTCACGCTCCAGTCGACGGAACTCCTTGTTCTCTGCACTGGACACTCGATTCGGACGACATGGTTGGAAACCTGTTTCTTTGGTCGGAAATACAGCATAAATAGTCCAAACTGGTAATTGTAGGAGCTTAAACCTTAACTAAATTCCACAAGCCTAACGTGCTATAAAATTTGGTCGTATAAGTTTTGTAGCCCTCCACGCCACGAGGGTCAAAAAGCTTTGCTGCTCTACTATGTCCATGAAGTGCCCCTTTAACTTTTAAATCTTCTTTTTGATTGGTCAGCTTTGCAGTTTTACCTATCTGTCTAGGTTGGTATTGAGATTTAGACGACTGGAATGAGAGAGAAAAAAAAACGCATGAGGCCAATTGATTAACATTCTTAAACACAAAGCATATAAAAAGGCAAAATAAAACCTTAACTTCAAATTAAGTTAATTTTTCTTCAATATAAAAGATTACTTGTTCCCACGGGTTATGCGTTCATAAATTAATTACAATTATCATAAACAGATAAATAAACTTTCTTTTTTAAATTACTAACTAAATCACTAAAGGCTTCCCTATCGATATTTTGATGACTGTTGGAAGTTATTCTTAACTTTTGAGGTTTAATTTGATATTTTTTGCCATCCTCAAACTAAATTGCATTCGTATATTTCTCTTATGCGTACTTCAAGAATTTTACATAACTTTACATTCTTTGAATATTTTATGAAACTTCACTTTCAAAAAGATAGAAAACGGATGATTTGTCAAGTTTGTATTGTAATATTTCGAGCGATGACGAAAATGATGACATTAAACTTTAGCAAAATATTAAATACCTTTTAGAAAGAGACGTTTCTAGAATTGATGAAAGCAGAAACGAGAATATTGTGAAAATAAGATCAAAATAATTTTGTTTAAAATATTTTACCGAAAAGTCAAAAAGAAATTCGAGTATGCAGGTATGTACGGGTATTAAGTCATGCTGTCAAATTTTCTACATAACATTCAAAATTTCATACAACGCCATCAAATATATGATACTTCGGGAGCAGCCCGAAAAACTGGGTACTTTAAAATACCCCAAAAATGGGGTACTTTTATGTATTACGTCATCGCATGAGCCTACATATTTGACTAGCCCACACTAAACATTTTTTTCTCATTTTTCGCTCCGGATTGTCCAAACTTTCACTCATTCTGAAATTTTGGAGACGGATAGTGAATAGATATTCAAAACTTTTTGCCGCTGCCTTTTAAAATTCATAGTGGCGTTTTTTTTAAAAATGAACAAAACAGACTGCCCATAATCTGTTTTATTCATTTTCTCAAAAAGGCGACCGCAAATTTCAAAAAGCAGCGGCAGAAAGTTTTGAATATCTATTTCCTATCTATCTTCAAATTTTCAAGATATCCATTTAAATTTTGGACAAACTGGGGCGGATAATGAAAAACCATATATGTTTAGCGTGGGCTAGTCAAATATGTAGGCTCATGCGATGACGTAATACAAAAAAGTACCTGATTTGTTGGGTATTTCAAAGTACCCAGTTTTTCGGGCTGCTCCCTAACTGTATAAAGCATGGCTGGGCGAGGTTATTATCTTTTTCAATGTATGTATATCCAGTTTTTAATTGTCTTTTTGTAATTCTTCGAACAGTCCGAATGGTTACAACAAATTCTGGTTGAAGCATTTTGAGTTTTACCATACCGCCAATAAATTTTGAAGATGGAATGGATCTCTGATAAGTTTTCGGTGACAAACATTTAGAAACGAAAAAAAAAGATTAATAAATCAAGATTGCGAGTAGTCCGCCCAATCCTATTTGTCGTAATGATAATCCTCACACTTTGATGAGTTCTTACAGTTTTCAATTTGGCTGACTCCTGGAAGATCGCGAATTATTTTCAACCTCCATGTGTGATCGTCACCCGACATGACCGATTACCAGATAATTGGATTGACAGCAGCTTGGTGATAAATCATGCTCTGCTTTTGTTCACATTCCACCCAATAAAGCCATTGTTTTCTGACGATGATTTTCTGAAATGCGAAAAAACACAAATCAAATAACAGTAATCAGGTAATAAATTTAATGAAAATTAGATGTGAAGACGCGTGAGCCGTCGTAACTTAAAGGGGTAGGGTGTGACCCATAGAATGTTTTGTCAGGCACACATGGTACTGAAGAGGTATATTAAATCATACATTTATGTTTTTGTCAGTGCGCAAAAAGTCAAAGTACTTCTGAAAATGCTTTTAAAAATACCTTGGTTATTCTATGTCAGTTATTTTCACGATTGTACGAGGTAGCGAGTGGTCCAAGCACTGCTCTTAATTGGACAGAGATGCGGGAACGGCGACTGATGTTTGAGTCAGAGCGCACAGGATCTGAGGGGCATTTTCCAACTGTAGTAATTTAAAACTTCAAAAATGCAAGGTATGTTGGTCCAAAATTCGGTTAAATAATACATTTGTATATAAGCCTATATTAAGATCTACAAAAATTGGTAAATTTATAGATCATATTAAGTCTTGAAGTCGGAAGGATTAAAATTGATAGATCATGATTGGATTAGCCAATTCTATTGGACATGAATCGGAATATATTTCATGTCTAAAATAATTTGAAAAGCAAAGGGCCCTTGGAATTATTCAGGAGGCCATCATTTTCTTGGTGAGAATAACTGAAACTCGGTATATCAGTACAAATTAGATCACATTGCCCAAATTATTAACAAAACAAAAAATTGATGAAATTTTGGTAGAATTATTAGAAATTTTTGTAAAATTTGGCAACATTTTCCGATAATTAATAAAAATTTACCGAAAATTGAAGAAAAATTGAGCCACAAAGATGAAGGAAATTGTCCGAAAATTAAAAAAAAGATGGCACGATAATGAAGGACATTTCCCCAAAATTGAAGACAAAATACCTTAAATTGAAGACAAATAGCTCCAAATTGAAAGACATTTTCCAAAAAATTTACCAAAAAATCTAAGAAACATTTCACTCAAATAAAGGAAATTGTAAATTGTCCAAAAATTTACAAAAAAACGACACGAGCATTAAGGAAATCGCCCAAAATTGAAGACCTTTTTCAAACAATGAAGGAAATTTACCGACAATTTTTCGTAACTCGAAAAAGAGATATCCTATACATTGAACTGTTGAAGGCAATTTCCCTAAAATAGAAGAAACTTTACCTAAAATTTAAGAACATTTCTCCAAAATAAAGGAAATTTGCCGCTAATTGAAGAAATTTGATAGACTGACCGAAAATCGAAAAACAATTGCAATAATATGCATGGGTGGGCGTGGCTTAACGTGAAAGTACTAAATGATGGTCATGGTCTGTACGTATGTTCTAATGTTGTGGTAGTGATGTCATGAATGCTAATGAGTAGGTGGGGCTTGCTGACAAATTCTTAAAATAGGATAAATGAGCAATCGTTTGCCTCTTCTATTTTGGCAAAATCTGTTTATTTTTGTGATTTTTGTTTCATTTAAGGTGAAGTTTCTTCAATTTTCTTTCATTTTGGGGAAATGTCCTTCATTTTGGGAAAATTTCTTCATATTTCATCATAATTTCAACACCTGTTGATAACATAAGCATGTGCACAATAACAAACAAAATTATCACGCCCAATATGACGCAAAACGTTGCTCATTTATCACTTTTTTTCAAAATGTTCACTTTAAGCCCCGCCCACTTAACAATCAATATGCATAAAATCACCACCACAAACATGAGGTCATATCTGCATACCATGGGCTATCTATGTATCGTATAGCCTAATACCTTACTCCAGTTTACTGTTCTTGAAATACTGTGTTTACATTAGCTCTTTACAGCAAAATCATATTAAGCCCGCTAACTTTGTACGTTAATGAAATTCAATGTTTTTATATCATGAAGATGTACACACAAGCTAACATTAAAATTAGGCCAAACATGAAACAAACCAGACATGTAGTTCTTAAAAAATGAACTGTAAGCCCCGATTACTCATTAATATGCATTACATTATCATTTAAAACAATAGGGTATATCTACAGACCACGGACTATCTATGTACTACATATGACATTAATCCACTTGACCGTTCTTGAGATACCGTGTTTACAAGCTTTTTTCAGCAGAATCATTTTTAGCCCCAGCCACTATGCACATTAATAATATTCAACATTTTTACATCATGGACATGTACGCACCAGCTAACATCATAATTAAGCCACACATGAAATAAAACAGACATGTGGTTCTTTAAATATAAAAATTTCAAGATTTTTACATTAAGCCTACTCAATAATATGCATGACAGCAAAATCACTAGGGCACATCCACAGACATGGGCTATCTGTGCATCATATATGACATGAATCCAGTGTACCGTTATTGAGATATCGCGTTTACGAGCTTACCGTCACATGCATACATACATACATACATACATACATACATACATACATACATACATACATACATACATACATACATACATACATACATACATACATACATACATACATACATACATGCATACATACATACATACATACATACATACATACATACATACATACACACATACATACATACATACACACATACATACATACATACACACGCTACACACACATATATACATACATACATACATACATACATACGCACGCTACACACATATATACATACATACATACATACACACATAGATACATACACACATACACACACACCCTCACACACACACACACACACACACATATATATATATATATATATATATATATATATATATATATATATATATATATATATATATATATATATATATATATATATATATATATATATATATATATATATATATATATATATATATATATATATATATATATATTTATATATATATATATATATATATGTATATAAATATATATATATATATATATATATATATATATATATATATATATATATATAAATATATATATATATATATATACATCTCTCTTTCTCTGTCTGTCTGTCTGTCTGTCTGTCTCTCTTTCTCAGGAAAGGAACACAGTTCAGGAGTTTCTGGAATTCTTCCTTTCGTCTTGGCGCTGGACATGCTGGACGAACTTTGTCAGCCTTAAAGCCACTCACCTTTCGGACTAAGAGAATATGATAACGGATCTATCGTCTCGCCTCATTGGAACTCCCACAGGATGGGCGTGCTTCCCACAGGTGACCAGTGTGATCTGGACTTCATTCGGCCCCTGGATGTAGGTCTGTCCGCGTCCGTAGACGATTGCAAGCTATTGATTCGCTGCGTCCTTCCCACTGGCCCGCGAGTTTCGGAATCGACGCATTCGCTTTCAATAGGGACTCACTAGGTGAGTTACGTTTTCCGCCTTTCGCGTTGTTACCTTCGCGAAGGTACTAAGCAGACCAATGTACGATCGGTAATGCCCATTTGGCCCGGCCAAATGCGGTTCCCTCAGTTGCTCAAAACGGTTTGCAGGCTTCCCGTACGAGCCTCTGGTCAGAGACGACTTTTGTCTCTTCTCCGGGCTTCGGCAAACTGCACCACAGTCCCAGAGTTCTTCGTTTGACTGTGTGGCCTCTGTCCGCCGATTCTTGGCGTAACAGGGTTTTTTTAAAGAGTCGTTAACGCCCCCTTCTTCCTCCTTCACGTTTTTAGGGGTCCTCTCCCAGACTCCGTTCAGTCACGGGCTCTTGGATACCGTTGCAGCCATCCACCGAGGTTTTCCAGTTGGGTTGACGATCACTGACTCGCAACCACTGGGGAGATAAACAAACCTTCTTTAGCTTCTTGCGTCCCTGTGGGTCACGCAAGTTGTCTTAGGCATACGGGGAGGCTTTGCTCTGCTCGAGCTACTTCCCACATGTCCACTTGGACAGTTGACGCTTAAGTTAAGAGTTTTCTGCTTTCTGCGGACTTTACTAAGCGAAGAAATGCTTTTTGCTTTCTTTCAAAGAAGGTTATTGTCATCTTTCGCACGGATCCGGCACTCGTTCTGCCGCTTTCCGCGCCTTCAGACCTACCAGGAAACGGGGCATGGTGGCCCGTCTGGCGTCTTTGGAATTGCTTTAAAAGTGCGCAGCTGATGTTTGGCGTTACAATTACATACTTCTTTTCCTTACGGAGATCTCATCGTAGTGTGTCGCGAGACATTTTCCCCGATAGCTCGTCCTAAAGCAATTTCTTAAAGTGGACGGCACTGTTAATGGAACACCCAGGATGTGCACTCTGGTTCGAGACATGGCCCCTTTCACGGGATAATTCGTGCATGCGTTTGGAAAACACATATCGCAGTTATTCTTTTGGTTTTGCTTGACTTATTTTACGGAAGTTCGTATTACCCCGCTAACTTTTGCTCTTGCGAAGTTACGCGCTTACGAATTTTTTCCTCGGTTCTGGAATTCTTTAATTCGCTTTAGCTAACACACGTTTCGTTCCCAATTGCGTTGTTACTAGCCGTTTCCGTCTTGTGGACGATCTCGGCGAGTTTTGTTGCGTTATTCTAAACACTACTAAGATGTTTATATTGTGTCCGAACGCTCTTTCGATTGGCATTTTTCCGAGTTTGTAACGCAGGTTCATGCGACGTTTGCCTCAGTTACTGTTAACGGATAGTGACATGTTCGGTTTGCCTGTAACTAGGAGTGGTTTACTATTGTATAGTAATTCCTATTCAGAGATTTTTCGTCCTTAAGAGGATCCGGATTATAGTCTTTTAGGTAGGGTAAAACTAGTGCGAGTATTAGGACCAGCCTTTCGAAAATTAGGCTTTGATCTGAACTTCCTTATTCCGTTCCTCGGTTGCAATCTGATTGCATATCTATAGCATGGAAGGTAAGGTATAACTTGAAGTAAATTAACCCCGCTAAGCGTAGCGGGGATATTTACAAGAGTTTTACTTACGTTCCATGCGTCCCAGCCCGCCTCCTCTCTCGTTCAGGCCTCAGTGGAATGCTAAGTGAGGAATGTTAGAGGTATTACGGAGGTCAGGGCTAGGCTAGTAACTATGTTTTTAGGGTCGGTTAGAAGTGCGTTAGAATCAGGTAATGGACTAGATTGCATATTCATAGCATAGAAGGTAAGTATAGCTTTCGTAAATATTCCCCCTACGCTTAGTGGGGTAAACATATCTTAATATTCCTTCAATTTTATGCAAATGAGATGCAAATATAATTCCTAGCGTTTCGACAAAGGGCTGAATTATACTAATACAAGCTGTTCTAAAATATCGCCCTCAACTTCCTGATTTAACTCTTAGATACCTGGATACACAGCTTAACATTACCTAGAATTAACGCTACACATTTGCCAGCCTATAATAATGACGTCATCATAAAATAAAATATTTATAATTTATAACGAAATCATAACAAAGAAAGTTTAAGAAAAAACTATGATCGACCAAAATATTGATATATGCCCCACCCGGTCCTGGGGCTCTTAATACAAATAAATAATTACAATAATTATTTTAGCTGTATTGGTTTTCATACATCATTATTTTTGCACATTTTGAACAATTTTTAAAACTGAGAACCTGCAGGTACTATTGAGACCGTTTAAAGACTGCTCTGGTCAAGATTTAATGCATGATGAAAAGATCGTGAAAGTAAAGGGGACATTGTTATTTTTTCCCCATTCAAACTTTAAGTGAAAAAGCTGATACAGATAGAGTGACGTCTACATTTAGATGCTGATTAGAGGTATAGTTAAGGTAGCTCTCGGTCAAAAGTGAGTGTCTTTGCTACATAATGGAATTTTGGGTTAAAACAAATGCTTATACATTCATTAGAAGTAATTACGGTCGATTTGACAATTCACATTAAATGCTGTCAATACCACAATGTGCACGAAACGTGTTTTCAAATTATTCTAGAGACTCCAGGATAATACACCCTCATATTAACGGTCAGGCGTTCCTTCGAAGGTATATGGACAGGAAGACATTTTATAAATGTATCAGAAAGTATTTTTAATTATGTACATGTAAATTGAACATGTAGTTTCTGAGTTATAGCTAGGTTTGAATATTTTTTAATGTATGAAAAAGTTGGGACGTATTTAAGAGAAGTCAGCTCAAAATCTTTAATGTATTTTTTTTAATTTATGTCCTAGATCCAGTCACTAAAAATCATCAGACTGTTTTCTCCTGAAAATTTCGGTTAAAAGGAATGATGGATATTCAAACCTTTTGACTATCTTTAACTTCCCGCATTCAACTAACAGTAATGGCGGATTGAAAAACAATTAATTAACAGAAGGATATTTATAGGTTTTGTTGTTGTGATGTCACAAAAGTGTAGTAGAATTTGCATAATTTATTACAATAAGGCCAGGAAATTCAAAATGCTGTAAAATGGTCAATTTTAAGCAATATTGATGAAACTGTTTGTTATTTTCATGGTTTATATCATGTTTTCTTCCAATTAAGCATAGTTCCTGCCTATCGACTTCTGGGGGTGGGTGTTTTTCTCCGCCAACTGCAAGATGATTATTGTTTTTAATCATCACTGTTTTTCTAAGAAACATTCATTTTTAAAAATGTGTATTCTTTACTGTTCAAAGAAACTTGGTTCTCTAAATGGGTAATGAAATAAAGATATATACTTAAAGAGATATCAATTTTAACAATCTTGTGTCTTATTTCTATGGATGAAAATCAGGGCAAAGTACGGTTACACAGCTACTTTTTGACTGGAATGAAAAAATATAGATATGTCGTATTATAAAACAGTCTGTACATAAACACATCATTATCTTCATTATCATAACATATAAAATAGCTAAAAGTTTACAAATTTATTTCATGTTTATAACGTACTTGAATCTATGTTTACACTAGTTCAACAAATAGCCTCTAAGACGAGAAATAGCTTTATTTAGAATGGTGTAAATCATTCAGAGGGAAGTCATTTTGTGGCTGCGACGTACATTGACGGAATTTGTCGATCGGAAGAGAGGGTGAAGTCACAAAATGAAATATGCTCACTGCACACTAAAATACATTATAATCACAAACCAAATATACAAAATGATGGAAAAGGAGTGTATGCGTGTGTGTGGAAGGGGGCGGGGAGGTTGCGGAGTTTCGGGTGCCTTTCTCGCACATATGGTAAGCTAAGTATCTGCTCTCACCTTGGCGATCCTCTCAAATATAAAATACGTGTGGAGAATAGTTTCAGAACTTAAAATATTAAAAACTTTAAATCATTCAAGATAGTTGCAGATAACCCTGTGGTGATTTAAGCTGATTTAAAATCAATGGAATCAACCAAATCAAAACATTTAACAACTAATGAAAGATAATTTGATATAACATGTATTGTGTATGTCTGTTAATACATGGGAAGAAAATAATTTAAAAAATACAATTTCTATGAAAAGATCTGGTCACTTAAGGTATAGAGCTACGTTATAAGATCAATCCTCCCCAATATTTTTCTTACTGCGATTGTCAATATATTATGAATTTTTTCTTCCCTTCTTTTCATTGTCTGTTTATTTGTTAGTTCAAATTTGATATATGTACACTGTCTCATGAGAATGACGGCAAAGGTTGGAACGGGGTAAATACAATATACATGTATTTGCATATCTACTTAGAGAACATCAGTAGACATGAACGTGCCCTACTCACCATTTGGTTCTTAATGAAACCCCTAAGCAGGATGAGATACTGTATGTAGTTATATCTAAAGAACAGGAAGGTAATTTGGTATTTCATGGCTTAAGATAAATTCCAAAACATCTGAGACATAATTATCCTCAATGTAATACATTTCATTATAAATTTAAAAAGGATGGGGAATGGTTAATTCTTAGGTACCTAAATCATTGATCAAGATGCGCGTAATATATAATGATAATAGCAGTTTATTCAATATGAACAGTGCTATGTTATATAAAGGGACATTTAATGAATACACTACCTTTGTGTCAATTTTAGGCTCACGAACAGTCACTTTTCGTTCTTCAGTGTTAATCTACGTATGAAGAAAGTTTAAATGAAGGAAATTAATCAAAGCATAGGAAACAAAGATTAAAAGACAAAAAGGACCGCAAAATGAGATCGTCTTATTATATGCTCCCTGAAAATGAAATGTTTCTGTTTCACGCAACTGTATTGAATATCACACATGTAACTAAACTCCTATTCGAGTAGTTCAGATTGGTATTTGTTTTGCGATTGATGTGTACTTGTTTTAGCATGTCCCTGATGGGACCATCGGTGAGCATATTTTTACCAATAACAGTACCAAATGAAGATAGAAAAAACATTTAACATTGCTCAAATCAAAATATCCATCAAACATAAGGTGTGAGAAAAACAAAGAAAAGTGTAAAAATATCTCTGAAAAAGAAAGACTTTGCTATTAATGATATAAACACACAAAGGAATTCATTGGATCCCAAGTTTAAGTGGTGTTCCAAACAAAATTAATACAATCAATAAGCAATGAAGAGCTTACCGAGCGAATCGCTCATTCAAACAGTGTGTTTGTCAACCATGGAAGAAAATGATGGAAGCCGAATATTTTCTATCCAACCCCAAGGTGTTGTCTGCATAAAATGGAATTCCTTGCACCATTATGACCATAGCTATTATAGTTATGGTCATAGATATATGCAATGATTGAATATAGTGATCTATTTGACCTTTGAGATAGGTAATATAAGTATACGGATGGAAGACTATTATTATATTTTATTTTGAATGTGGTCATCATTACCTTCTCACTTTCATGTAGTGGTTTTATTCGCATACTATCTGAAATATTGAAAGAAGATGTCTTTAATCAGAACTTGCATTTTCTAATCACTAGATGCATGTGTTTAAATTTGTTTGAATAGTTTTACTGAACTAACGTTTTTCTTGAAGTACATTTCTTCCATCAACTTTCGCCGATCAGTCGCTAAAAGCTAAAGTGTCAAGTGATAAAGGTATATGTAAACTTCATTTGCAATCTAATTTAATGCCAATTAGATAAATAAACAGATAATTCACACATTATCTGGTCCACAAATATTGATTGAAATCCGAAGATTTTTTGTTTGTTTGACATTATTATTGTTTGTTTGACATTATTATTAGGAAATGTACAGTTAGTTATTTTATACCAAAACGGAGACCGCCATGCATATATCATATACCACGCGATCCACCTTCTTTCACTGTATAGACAAACATAGCGTGATCATAGAACATTTTACTCAACCTGGAAGTTTGAAAATGTAATTATTGTTGAAATATGATTTAAAACTCGTCAAAAAGCTATCGGCTCAGGAAACGTTTTCCATCTAGATTTCCAGCAAATGGGAACTAAATGGATTGATTAGTTTAGCGAAACTTATCATTTGGTCTACAAATTACTCCACTGAAACTTCTGATCATTGACAATCCAATTATCTAAAAAGTGGATCTTACATAGAAGTACTCGGTGATTGCTTTGTAAAGATTTGCTGTTCCCAAATCGAAAAAAAACCTGATTTAAGCTCTTAGATAATCTTCTCCTCTATAATCCCCAAAGTAAGGAAGTTTAAGTTATATTTAAACTTCAGGTTTCTCCTAATATGACTATCTTGATTTGTGCCCGGTGAAGTTGTTAGTATATTTGATTATGTCTAAAACCATTAGATATATCACCATACTAATATTCGATTGTTGCCGTCATTTCAAAAGCTATACTTCTGGCAACAATACTGCTTTCGGTGTTTACTGTTGATAAACCAAAAGCTTACTATGCCAAAGTGTTTTTCAGCTACGAATCTCTATGTATGCAAATATTTAAACTTTTAACGTGGCACATTCTGAATATCGCGAAATATTCAAGTACCTAATTTGATATGCGATACCTACTATATGCAACAGTTTGTTGTTCTGTTCGTATATCAAATTTCTAAAGTGAAGAGTTTTTCATTTAGAAGAAACCAAATATGACGGTTTACCTCGCCTAGCTGGATCGCGCAACGTCTGTACGGCAACAATGAAATTCTCCTTTGATATCTGATTTTTTTTTTATTTGATAGAATATGAAGTGTGTTTTGTTGTAAATATCAAGAGGACATGCCATTACCTTTATTGGATTTCTGATAAAGGGTTTTGGCTCTAAGCACAAATTATTTTACCACAAGGTTGATAGTCAAGCAAGTCCATCTAATACAAAGGACTTCAACAGAAGGACTTTATGTGCGTGAAGACAATTGAAATAATACTGATTGTGACATTCCTCGATGTCTATATGCAATTTATTACGTTTCTTTTCAAGATATTGTGTTACTGCAACATTTTGTTTCCTATTCCCCTGAGAAAGTTTGAAGAGAAAGTAGAATCAATAAAAATGCTGATATAATTTTCGTTGAAAACATAAGACTAATAAGTGTGAAGAAAAGAAGGGCGACGACAACAAGGACGACAACCTACTACAGTGGGCATTCCATACCAATCATTTCTGTACAAATCGGACAGGATTCCCCCGAACAAAATCAGTTATTGGGGAAGCGGTTGTGGCTGTGTCATTATATTGCTATGAAGTCACACGTACTTGCTTGTCATCACAAACTATTCCCTTTTTATTAGTGATCAACACACAACAACAAGTAATTTTGTTTAATTCTTAAATGAAATATTTCACCAACTCACATTTAGTTTAGAATATAACAGATCTAGCTATCTTGTGTAGTTTACTGATAATGATTACCTTGAAAAAGAATTTGTGTTTAGTCTCATCAATAACGATCTCGAGTTTAATTATATATTACATTGCATTAAATTGAACTAAATCCAGTTAGTACTTCAAAACAAAATGGTCAGTAGAGGTATGACGTGTGTATACATAATGGGTAGTCCACATAGTTACATCATTTGTACAGACAATCACTTCTCATCTGTTCATTATAACATGAATGTTACTTGTAGAAAATTGCTAAAATTCCATCGCGCTCTTGCTAAAAGTGGAATAAGGAATTAATACAATTATGCACACTGTACATCCATGCAAAAGAAAATAAATACAAATTGTAAGAATAAAACCAAAATATTGTAAAACAATGGTGGACACTTATTTACTATGGTAATATTTCGCTATAAAACTGTAAATATCGTATTTCGCCCCAGTGATGCACTGTAATGCATGCATGGGCGGAAAATATATATCATCATCAGTGCAACTTCTGACCAACAAAAATATCATCACGTGACTCATTTCAAGTAATAAACCGATAACACTATAACGGTTTACCAGCCGTTTTAGAAGTTTGCAATCACGAATTGTCTTACTGGGCTAAGATAAATAAAGCTTAACTTTTACAAGTGAATTGTACAATAAAGTTAAAAGAGCCAAACATTTGTACATGTGTTTTCAGCTTTTATCATAATTTTCCTTAAAACCAGAAGAAATGAGAAGTTAATGAAAAGTAAATCCAATTATTTTATCAAGAATGCTTTATCTTGTATCGTGTGAACGATTCAATTAACTTTGATATATCTTAAAGCGTTGCCGCTTTACTTACGCAATTTGAGTTTAAACCATCTTCCAGTACTTTTAGTATTGGTTTTACCGCTTATCTATCAGAGAAAGTTTTAAAACAAACACAAAATTAAATAAGTGATCATTTTATATTTTTTTTTACATTTACAATGTAAGCAACTTTTCTCTGTATTATTGTACTCACAGAAAACATGTTTAACTTATGTAGGTCAACTGGAATACTTGATCAAAACATGATTTATATTGATGATTTTTGTTCGATATTATCTTCATGATGATACATCCCTAATATGGCGTCCAACAATTAAAATGAGATCTTCGTTAATTTAATTCTCGTTCTAAATGTGTGACACCCGTCACACATTTAGTAATGGGTATTACATGTTATCTTTTTCCCATATGTATGAAATATTTTAATTTTATTTATTGGGTACAACTTATATATAGATATCAGTCTGAAATGAAGAGGATTTCAAATATATTTCTTATACTTCATCTTTATATGGAGTTATACAAACTTTTCTGAAAAAGTGTGACGGGTGTAACATTGAAAATTTCTCAAATATTGCTTAAAAAATCCAGTCATTAAGTCTACTACTACATAAATATGTATATCATGTGCATGCTTCAGGAAAATCATGTACATACCTTAACAAATAATACACTTTAAATCTAAACAAAATCAAAATTGTATTCGTGAAACTTTGGCATAAAAATTATCTCAAAAATGTACCATTTGTAAATGGGCAGCGTTTATCTTACATGAATACTTAAAAAAATAGTTGTGAAAATTTACTTTGATCATGAAAATGTACATATTAGCGGATACTAAAAGCAGCAACTAGTTTGCTCTATCAAATTATTTTCAATTTGCATGTTTTATGTCTCTATGTTTGTGAGATTGACCTTAGCCATTAGGCATATCAACACCTAATAATATTTACAAGCCTTTAACCAGCTGACTTTGTTGCCGCAGTGTTTAAAAACAACTATGGTCTTTTTGATCCAAAACTTTACACATACAAAATAATGTTGCGAATTTCGGCATAACATTATAAACAATAAGTAGGCCTACAGCCAGTAAACTTATTAACATCAATATTTTACGTACATTCATGATCTAGTCAAATATAAAAGTCATTTACTTCTCTCTACGCATAACTGAAACCTTGAACCACCTAGAGTTGTCAACGCACCAAGTGTCAGATCTTTTGAATCTAGATTAGATCAAAGTTGGTCAGATATCAGCCTGAAGTATAATCATGTGATAATTTAATGTTCTCAGAGTTTAAAGCCCTAACTAGAAGTGACAAAGACGGAGAGTTGGGTACAGAGGCTTCAACCTAACAAACCAAGTAGAAGACATGTAAGAATACCTGTAAAAATTTGTCAAAAGTCACCTAATCTAGTAGTATTACGAAAATTATGGCAAAATCAAAATTTTGCCACCTGGAATTAGGCCTACTAAGAACGGCTGAAAACCAAGAAAAAACACGGTTTTTCGTGCACAAAAAAGAAAATATTGGAAATGCATACGCAAACATGTAGGTCATGCATAGGCGTAGGAACCGGAACCCAATGTTGCAGTGACCTACATGGTGCCCCACCCCCTCAACTAAGTCCATTCTTTACCATTGAACTAGTTTTGTAGCATATGTTTGTGCCTCCCCCTTCTCAAATGAACAACATGTTCCTACGCCTATGGGCTAGGGTTATAGGCTATTACAAATTTTAAGTGACATTAATATGACTCATTGAAAACGTTAATAAAATGCTAGCTGTTTGCTGGATTTACTTCCCAAACCCCCAATTATCCAAGCGTGTGTTAAATTATGACTCTAACATCGCTTAGGCCTGTGTAAGCTTACCTAGATTGTCACCACATCTGTCACTGGCTAACGTTATACAGCACCATTATTGCATTAACAATAATACTAGGCTATGCTTGCACTTAAATTGCAGCTAAGCTAGCCTAGGCAAACTCGTGCGGTTCACTAAGTCTATGCACTTATGTTAATCTGGATGTTTGATCTAGCCATATTAATGTTCAATGATGTTTGATCTTGCTATATTAATGTTCAATGATGTTTGATTTGACCATATTAATGTTGCCAGATACAATACCCAAATCTGGTTCGGACCAGATCAGGAATTTCCAGATCAAAATCTGGCCCATATTTGTATCTGCCAAATACTTTATCATAACGTACACATCGGACCACTGTAACATACATGCAAGTCTACATAATAACTGAAAATTGTCCTAATTTATATAAAGTTTCAAAATGAAACTATTCAATGAAACCTAATAGAGGGATTTCCATAACGTGACTCTAACTCAACTGGACTCCATTTTGCAGGGCAGCGGCATCGTTGCGTTTCTTAGCATCTTCACACAGCTTTGTCACATCACACGTACAACAAACATACTACATGCTAACCTGCCAGTAACAGTTCAGCGAATTTTACTACTTTCAATTTTTTGTTCGCTTCCAATTTTACTTCATATTTAAGTTATGTTTTATATTTTCCCCGAGTATATGAAGAGTAGCTTTAATGTTAACGCCAGCTGAATGTTCGTTGTACGCTGACATGTCAGACAAAGCCTACGTACCTTATATAAAGGGCTCGCTTTAAATCCTAGTGTGAAGCGTAGGTTGAAGCTGTTGCGTCGCACAGCGGAAACCCACTTCAAACGTCGATCAGGATCAGATAGAAATCGAGAAAATGTCTTTTTATTCTCCCGCATACAGCTAATAATGCAACCAACGGCACAGCATGATTCCGGCCTAATTATTTTACAAAAATAGGCTGATATAACAACATGCAAACGTATGTAAGTCTAATTAAGTGTATAGAAGGCGACAGTGGTTTCGCCCGACAAAATGGTGCTGTAAACAAAGTCATGTGACCTCATGACATCAACTGAAACACCCTTATAGGTCTTCCTACTGCAAAAAATTATAAACATGTACTTACCAGATCGAATATGTTCGAGGTTGCTGCCATTGCGTTATGATATTTTATAGATATTGCTGTTAAAATTTTGATAATTGGATGATAGCAGAAATGTTTGCTCTTTTTTCATCTTCAAAGCCAATATATATTTAGTCTCTGCATAAAAACAACAATTTCCATTTAATAGGTATATCCAGCAACACAATGGAGGTTTCTCTATTAAACAAGATATATTCAATAAGTTAATAAATCAAGTTATCAATCAAAATAAATATTTGTCATGCTTTGTCTCACTAACGGTTTGAGAAGCAATGAAGTTTGAAAATCATGTAACATTGAAGTATCAGCACTTACCATGTAATTTGTAGTAAAACTTGCAAGAACAAACTCGGTATAAGTATCAATCAATCTGACAACAAAATTAAACGGTTAATTATCACAACTAAAATATAAAAATGTCTTTCTTAAAGCAAAATATTGTATTACGGATATGAAAAATGTAGTTGGTAGCACAGCAATACAAAGGGACTCATTAAATGGACAAAATATGTTTAAGCGTCAGCCTACTTCATTCTGAAAGAGATAAGATCTTCATTGGATTGTTTTACTACCTATTAGTAACAATTATGTGCAAAAGGTGGTCCTTGCACAATGTGTCTTAAATGACAATAAAAAATTTCAAAATTGAATTAAATTGCATACCATTAGAGCATGCTCATTTTGGTCAGAGCAATTTGGGCTTTGATTACTGTATGGATGGTTCAAATTTTGGTTGTGTTGATCAAGAAAGGGATTTAGGTGTTGTCACTACTAGCAATCTGAAGCCTCCAAAACAGTGTGCTTTAACAGCTGCAAGGGCAAATAGGATGTTTGGTTTGATGAGAAGGAATTTGTGTTTTCTTCGTATAGGGGCTGTTCTTAATTTGTATTAGCAGTTAGACAGGCCTCATCTTCAGTGTGCTATTCAAGTTTGGAGTCCCTTTAAATAATTGGTTAGTCCCGTTTTGAACATAATGATGTTGAACCGTTTACAACTACTTAGAGAATGCGTCGTATAATGCAACTCCTCTGATGTCATCTCAATCATCTGTAGGCCATGGGACATAGGGCAATAATGTGCACGCTTTTCAATTTCTGTGCAATTGATGGATGGATTACCTGAATTTATCACAGAATGATTAAATATGAGTTCCTAATCACAAATTGCTTTGTCCCCACGCATAGTTGTGGTTGACCGAGATGAAAAGTCAAGGAAAAGGGAGTTAAATTCCTATACTTAAAACACATATACCAGTTCCACTATTTTTTTCTACCCAAGTAAAAAAGAACACAGACACTGGCAATTTTTGTGGAAGCTCACTCAAAATGATTTATTTTAGACCTCAAGTGAAATCTTAAATGATTTGTAACTGTTAAATAAGTTCACTAATTAATTAACCAATTGGCTAATTAAATTAATTAGTTTTTTTAAACTACTAATATGTTAACTAATCAACAAGTTAATTCTTAACAAACATATTGTCTAGTTAATTATTTACAAACATATTACACAATTAACTACTTAATCAATTAAGTAACACACTTTTCTCAGTGTAAAGGATGGGATATATATATCGTAGAGAAAAAGAAGGAAGCAAATTTCAAATAATTTTAACAAAACTTGCACACTTAAGTTATCTGTTTTTTAAAGAAACGTTGTGGCATGCAGATTATTGTGGAATAAAGATTTTCAAAATGCTTTGATGTAATGTATTTAGTGCTTTCAAAGATAAATTATAAATACATTAATTTCTCATGTCTTAGTTTGTTTTATTTGGGTACTCTCATGTTACATAAATGTTTTTTGAAAGCTTTCCGTTTAATCACTTTAGCAGATGCAAAACTTTGCAAGGGGCAGTCACAAAAATTTAGTTCCCTATTACACTCATGAAGGAACAGATTGTGGTGTAAATGATTTCAGTTTATAGCAGATGGTACATTTACAAAAGATTCTCAATTCAGGCTGATGCTTATCCGTTCTTTTTGTAAAACAAAAAGACGAGAGATTACACCTCCCCTGGACAGGACATCAGTCCTTCTTCCGGTTAACTCCCAGCATTGTTCACTTAACACTGCCCTTCCTCATTTTTTCTGAAAGCATGCTACATCATCCCAAAAACAATATTTACTATTTATTTACAGAAAAACTACCTAACTCTAATCATGAGCATTTTGTTTATTTGGTTAAAAGTTCAAGCTTGATGACTCACAAAGCTGATGCTTATTGTTCTTTCTGTGATGCCAAAAGATGAGAGATAATACCTCCTGGACTGGCCACCAGTCTATCCCTGATTAACCTCCCATCATTACTCACATAGCACTCTTCCTCCCTTAATTTCCATGAAAGAATTTTACATCTCTAAATAAAATATTCACTATTAATTAACAAAAAAGTACCTCTAATCATGAGCATTTTGTTCATTTGGATAAAAGTTAATCCTTTCCCAAGCTTGATGAATCACGAGGCTCATGCTTATTGGTTCTTTCTGTGATGCAAAAAGATTAGAGATAATACCTCCTCTGGACAGTACACCAGTCCATTCCTGGTTAAATTCCCATCATTACTCACACAGCACTCTTCCTCCCTTAATTTCCATGAAAGAATTTTACATCACTCTAAATAAAATATTCAGTATTAATTTACAAAAAAGTACCCAACTCTAATCATGAGCATTTTGTTCATTTGGATAAAAGTTAATCCTTTCCCAAGCTTGATGACTCACAGGGCTGATGCTCATCAGTTCTTTCTGTGATGCAAAAAGATAAGAGATAATACCTCCTCTGGACAGGACACCAGTCCATTCCCGGTTAAGTCCACAGCATTTAATTCCTTAATTGCCCTAAAAGCATCATAGCATGCTACATCATTTCAAATAAAATATGCACAATTAATTTACAGAAAAGTATTCACCTCTAATCATGAGCAAATAATGGTGCAGTTTAAATTAATTTTCCAAGCCTTTTAATTTTTGACACTTTCATTTCTTAAAGTGTGGCTGATCAATGTTTACGCATTTTATGATATGCAAAATTTCAATGGAAAGAAAAACTGCTCAAATTTTTGAAGGTGAAAAAAAAAAGCATGCTACATCATCCCAAATCCAATATGCACTATTAACTTACAAAAAAGTATCCACCTCTAATCATAAGCAGATAATGGTCCAGTTTAAATCAATTTTCCCAAGCACCTTTTAACCACAAATGTTTCTTTTATTTCATGTTAAAAAGAAACATTTTTTAAATTTTGACACATTCATTTTTTTAAATGTGGCTTATCTAAGTTTGTGCAATTTTTGACATGCAAAATTTCAATGGAAAGAAAAATTGCTCAATTTTTTTTATGCAATTCTGATACCTCCCCTGGACAAGACACCAGTCCATCCCCGGCTAACTCCCCAACAATAAATTCCTCCATGGCCCTAAAAGCATGCAACATCATCCCAAATCCAATATGCACTATTAACTTATAGAAAAAGTATCCACCTCTAATCATCAGCAAATAATGGCCCAGTTTAATTCAATTTTCCCAAGCACCTTTTAACCACAAATGTTTCTTTCATTTCACATTAAAAAGAAACAATCTTTTTTTTTTTGACACATTCATTTTTAAAGTGTGGCTGACCAATGTTTGTGCATTTTTTGACATGCACAATTTCAATGGAAAGAAAAACTGCTCAAAAATGTTTATGCAAATTAACGCCTAAATAAAAAAAAACAGCTTAAGAATGGCCATTTGTAAATGGATTTTGATGGTAAAAATTGTTATTTTGCTCAATTTAGCACATGTTCATTGTCCTTAAACAACCATTAAAACTTCAAAGTGCTTTTTGCAAACTGCATAAATGAAATTTATTATCAAGCTCTTTTGAAAATTTTGAAACATTTGAAATGTGCTTGCTCCCTCCCCTTATAATTTTCCACATTCTTTCCACAACTTGGAGACAATAAAGTTGAAAAAAGTTCAGTTTTAATCCTCATCATCGGAATCTGAGCCTTCCTCCTCCGAGATATTAGAATCCTCATTGTGGCAGTTTTGACAACCTGAGCACCTGCAAAGTTCCGTGCACTGCATGCCAATTTCACTGCAGCAGGTAACTTCTGCAGGAAATTGGACATCTGAGTTTGGCTTAAGTTTGCAATTGCCTTTCTTGCAGCTACAATTGGTGAGCTCAAGGATATCATCTGGAGCTGCTAGAAGACTGCACCAATCAATCTGAATGGTTTTTACACCGTCCATTTTTTCTACCATCCATCCATTATCAGCTGGAAAACCGAACCTACAAAATAAAAAAAAAAATTTGAGACTTTGTTTACATTCTAAAGAAAATAAAGAAATAAAAACACGCTGTGGCTATAGTTATAACAGTCGTAAAAATAATTTATAGGTTATATTTAGGCCACTGCCTTATAAACCCTAACCTAACCTAATCTAAACCTAAGCCTTCCCGGGAGGCAAGTCTTCTACAGCACAGAGTCAATGGAGTAAACGGTTGTAAACATAGCCACTACGAATTACAAAATACCATGGGGCTTCAACCAACGACCATCGGATATGCCTTATCAACTGACCTAATGAGCCTCGATTAAAACCACTGGAATTTTATGAATTATTATACAAACTTTTAAAAGCCTTTAAAATGTCTCGGATTGTTGGTTACCCCCTGGCAAAGCAAATTAAAGGTTTGATAAAACGCTGTGGCTATATTTACACCAGTCGTAAAGATAATTTTTAGGCTATATTTACACCACAACATTATAAACTCTGAACCTAACCTAGTGAGATAAACGATCCCACTCAGTATGCACTACGCCAAGTCTACTTGCGATCCTGAGTGGAACGGCACACATACACATTTACATGGGGATTTTCAATTAAACTTTTCAGTGTGCGCTTTAGCTCAATACGCACAGCAAGTGTTCCTACGCTAATCCAATCTAAACTACGCTCATTTATTTGGGGCTTCCATTTGAACGTATGAAAATTAGAATGATTAAGTACGCCCACGTATGATAAGCAACTTGAAAGTACGCGCGAACGCTGACTGCGCTAAGCATTATTCAAAGAACTACTCAAACATCGTGGAAAAAAGCGTAGAACGCAGTGTCACAACATTACGGGAGGAATACTTGACCCGAAATTACTGCTTATTTTAATCATCTTATTTCAAACTTTGAGGTCTGAAACGTAAGTTGTTACAAATATTAAGATGTTGTTACAAAGTTTTTAGGCATAGTTGTTAGGTTGGATGCATTCATGTTGTACTTATAACTTAAGAAAAGTGTTAAAATCACGACGTTCTACGTACTGGATAGGCCCGCTGTAATGTGCATTGTATAAATCATTCAACGAAATTATGCTGAATCAATGTACAGTTTTCCCCTCGGTTTTAGATAGTGTTGAAGCCAGACCATGTACAGCCGCTAGGCTATAGTACATGGTCTGATTATTTATCAGACTAAACCTAAGCTGACCTTTTACGGGAGGTAAGTCATCTACAGCACAGGTTCATGGAATTAACTGCTGTAAATATAGCCACTAGGGGCCTACGTTGTTAAATCAAACCTCACAAGGTCTCATCATAGTCATACTAGGCTTTTAACTTAAGGCCTTAACTTTATTGCAAAAACAGTGGTATTTAAGGGGCTGGTTGGATAAAGTTTTGCATTAATATACAGGTGGTTGAATAACAAACTAAAACATACCTGCAGTGCGTTTTTCAGCAAGTTTTTCCTGCCTTTTGACTTTACTAATGTCGCAAAACAGTTTGTAACATCCTATGTTTGGATGCAGTACAACTTCCCCAACAGTCTGAATCCGTAAACGTTCATCGTTAGGCCGATCAAAGTTGCGGAATTTCGGGCTATTTCTGCCTCCTTGCAATCAAACTTCGTCCACTCAAAGCAAAATTTCTTAAATCTCTCTAATGAAATACTTGTCACTTCAATAAATTTTGGTTTAGAACAATCTTTTACGTGCAATAATACAATATTTTTGAAGCAACTTTCGACCAACACCTCCACTTGTGGAGGCGGCCATTTTGTTTTACGGAGCAGTTGCTATGTTCATATTTACAAACGCTGTGATTGGTTGATTCGTCGAAATTTCTGGTCTTCCACAAGAATGTCGTTCGTACGATATTTCTGATTAGACAAACCTAGCCTCGTACAATAACGCTAAAAGGTTCCGATTTAACATATATACCAGCACCGTAAGTGGGGACAACTGAATATCTATTCAGAATAATATTTTCATATTTATCATTCACATAGTATTCCATCCATCTTCCTGTTGTACGGAATGAAACGATATCAAGGGATGTACCACGGCCTACTAGAAACTCAAGGATCCTTTCCTAAGTAAAGCATGTGCAGGCGTTAGAACGTAGTTTTGGGATAGATTAATTTTATGTTAATGTGGTCCTTCAGATCATGCGTGAAGTTATTTAACGCTTTTAACTATTCGTGTATTTAACACACGGTTTCAATGGAAATGTACTCGGGCATAACCCTTTATTCCGTCTTTCATTTCCAAAATTCTCTCTCCCCTCGCGCACCCATTGCTTCTCGATTATCATACTTGAGTCAGTGCAGCTGAACCAAGGTAGGTTCTGCCCAAAACAGGTTTCTTATAGGATTTAGGGTGTAACAGATAATCCGAGAATGAGACCTAGTTAAGTCCAATTATGTAACAATTGTCCATTCTGTAACAATGGTGCATTATGTAACGACTGTTGGTCCATTATGTAACAATGTCCGTTATGTAACAAATTTGGCTTATTATGTAACAACCTATTGTGTGTCATTATGTACCAACCTTTTACCCGAAATGTAATAATGTATTGTGTGTCATTATGTAACAACTTTTTGACCATTATGTAGCAAGGTTGAAATATACAATGTTCGTATAACCTAACATGTACATTTGTACCTAACATGATTCATCCTGAATTTCAAGGTTACTCGACCGATCATTTAATGGAGGGTAAAAATCCGATAATTTTGGAAAGGTATGGATGGAGGCGCTTTCGGGAGAAATAATGGGCATTGCTACATAATGGATCAACAGTTGTTACATAATGGGCCATTGTTACACAATGAACCAATGTTACATATTGGACAATTGTTACATAATGGACAATTGTTACATAATGGGCCTTAACAGACCTATTGTTAGGCATTTAAGATACAGAGTAGGGTGATGGTGTGCAGTTCAAGTGGAATGAGATAAGTGAAACAGGGAAATAATGATCACTTTTAATACTTAAACCATAACGTAATATATTTTCATATATGAACAGAATACATACAAAATATTAAGAAGGAAAAATCACTTATGATTTCCTTTATATGTAGCTTTTGAATATAAATTGAATGAAAAATAGGAAACTTGAAACGATAAATATGAAATTCTAAACAATATACGAGAACATTTAAAAACTACAAAGAACAATTATTTGTAAGCTTCATATATTATGTGTGTATTAGCGGGTGACGGGATGGAAGTGGAGAGTGGTATCAAAGTACATATCACTATAACAGTTGCATAGGTACTGCCGAGCCAGAAGGTGGAGGGGGTGCAAGTACCATTTAAGTGCTCAAATTTTATGACCATAAAATGTGTTTATACCATATACATTTTTAATTGAGTTTTAAGTTTTCGTCATACGACGCAATGGACGTTTTTAATGCATGTAGGTTCCACTACACATGGGTCAAAAACCTCAGCCGCTTGCTCTTTGATCAAAGTGCCCATCGAGGGCGTAAGCACTTCTGTGAGAGGTGTCTGCATGGCTATTCCAGGGAAGATCTGCTCGAGGCCCATAGACTTGATTGTATGGGAATTGGCCAAACAGCTGTATGTATTGAGATGCCGAAAGAAGGCGAAAATAAGCTGTCCTTCCAGAACTATTACAAGCAGCTTCCAGCGCCCTACGTAATCTACGCAGATTTTGAGGCACTCACTTAAGATAGATGGTCCACAATCCAACCCCTCGCAATTCAATACCCAAAAGACTCAACAGCACGAAGAGTGTGGCTATGGGTATGTTGTGGTCAGGTGTGATGATCGTACAGAACCTCCTGTAGTATATCAAGGACAAAATGCAGCTGGGAAGTTCCTTGAGGCTTTGCAGCAGGAAGAAACTAAAATCAAAGCAGTTTTGGCAAACCCTTGACCTATGATAATCACCAGAGAGGATTGACGCGCACACCGGACAGCACAGGCTTGTCATATATGCAAAAAACTTATACATGGTGACTCTGTCCGCAACCATTGCCATATCACAGGTAAGTACAGAGGTGCTGCACACAATTCCTGCAAGCTGAAGTTGCGGCTGAGCCACAAAACAACCACATTCCCAGTTGTGTTCCATAACTTGCGGGGCTATGACTCTCATTCGATCATGCAAGCCATCAGCAAAGTAGAAGGGAAAATAAACTGCATCCCCAATAACATGGAGAAATATATATCCTTCTCCCTTGGTCAATTGACATTCATCGATAGCGCACAATTCCTGCTTGCATCATTGGATAAGCTGGTTGCGGCTAACGACTCTGTTGACTTCCATATCACAACTGAATATGAACCGAATGATAAAAGAGACAATTGTTATTGCGTAAGGGGATTTATCCCTATGAGTATATGGATTCCTGGGAACGGTTTGGGGAGCGCTTAACTCCACAAGATGCCTTCTATAGCAAGCTTACGGAGAAAAATATCTCCAATGAGGATTATCAACATGCGCAGGAGGTTTGGGGGGCATTCAAATGTGATAATATGGGAGATTATCACGACCTATACCTGCGGACTGATGTGCTTTTACTAGCTGATGTCTTTGAGATATATCGGAAGACTTGCTTACGGCAGTACGGTCTGGATCCAGCACACTATTATACAAGCCCTGGATTATCTTGGGATGCACTCTTAAAATATACAAGTGTAGAATTGGAACTATTAACCGACTATGACATGCACCTGTTCTTCAAGAAAGGTACGAGAGGTGGTATTTCCATGGTATCCAAGCGCTATACTGAAGCCAACAACCCCCTATGTCTCAGGCTATGACGATTCCAAGCCTAACAATCATATTCTCTACCTAGATGCAAATAACCTGTATGGTTGGGCGATGAGTCAAGCACTACCCACGGGTGGATTTGAATGGGTGGATGAAGTGCCCTCGCTGGATACGCTTTCACCCGATGCAGAAACGGTTTACATACTCGAGGTAGACCTTGAGTATCCTCAAGAGCTACACGACGTTCACAATGCATACCCACTTGCTCCGGAAGGCATGAAGGTTCCGAAGGAGTGGCTGTCAGATTATCAGAAAGGGCTTCTAAACTCGTCACCCAATCTCTGCGATAAAAAACGTTATGTTGTGCACTACCGAAATTTACAACTGTACCTCTCTCTAGGTATGAAGCTGACAAAAATACATCGTGCAATTCGGTTCGATTAAAGCAAGTGGATAGAACCCTACATCAGAATGAATACAGAACTCCACAAGAAGGCCAAGACCAGCTTTGAGAAGGACCTCTACAAACTGAAGAACAATAGTGTCTTTGGTAAGACTATGGAAAATCTGCGAAAGCGTGTAGATGTCAAATTCGTGAGAGCCTCTGAAGATGACAAGCTTCGTCGGTGGATAGCTAGTCCCGCATTTGCAAGACATGTGGTATTTGATCATGATCTAGCCGCCCTACACATACACAAACGCCGGTTGATGCTTAACCGACCAGTCTACGTTGGGATGTGTGTCCGGGACCTGAGTAAACATCTGATGTATGACTTTTATTATAACAACCTGAAGGAAGAATATGGGGAGCGGTGCAATCTTCTATATACGGATCGGATAGTCTTCTACTTGAAATCCAAACCAAGGATGTGTATGCTGATATGAGTTCTGAGTCACACCTCTATGACACGAGTGATTATCCGACAGACCACCCGCTCCACAACATTACGAACAAAAAGGTGCTTGGCAAAATGAAAGACGAATGTGCTAAAGTACCCATTAGCGAGTATGTAGGACTTCGACCTAAAATGTATTCTATCCTGAAGGAAGTTGGTGGTGAGATCCAAAAAGCAAAAGGCGTTAAAAAGTATGTTGTGAGAAAAAATATACGACATCAGCAGTACAAAGAAGCACTGTATGACAGCAAGATATTTCGTAATGGTATGAATCTATTGAGAAGCGAACACCACATTATATATAGCATGCGAATGAATAAAATGTCCTTGTCACCTCTTGATACCAAGCGCTGGGTTGTGAGTGGATCACCCACCACTATGGCCTTTGGCTACAGGGGTTAAGCATACAAAATATATATATATAAAGAAAAATAAAAAAATTGAAAAATAAAGAAAAAGAAAAATAATTTAATAACTATTTTTTGTCATCAATAGTGGTGGGTATCCAAGTGAAACGATCGCAAAAGTGTCTGAGACCCAAAAGTGTCCCAGAACCAGTAAAAACGACCGCAAAAGTGTCCCAGAACCGCAAAAGTGTCCCAGAACCGTAAAAGTGTTCCAGAACCAGTGGAAACAAACACGACCGCAAAAGTGTCCCAGAACCAAAAACGACCTCAAAAGTGTCCCAGAACCAAAAGTGGACCAGAACCAAAAGTGGCCCAGAACCAGTGGAAACAAAAACGACCGAAAAAAGTGTCCCAGAACCCCCATTTTGTATACTACTGAAGCGGAGAGAGCATAAAATCAAGTTCATGTACGTTTTTTGACAGTAATCGAAGGACACGTTTTATTTTTAAAAGGGTCACTCTTATTAGTTGACAGGTTTTGCTTGTCACTTTTGACTTTCCCACACTTTCGGTGGGAAAATTCCAACTTAGGTTCAAAGATTGGGGAGCCAGGAACAATGTTGGCAATTACCCATTGGGCGAACAAGTAGCTTCTTTGGAAAAGTGCTACTTAGAAAATTATTGGGGGCATAACTCCTCCCACCACGGCCCACAATGTCGGTGCGCCTGGTAAAATGATAATTAAATAGCAAATGAATACTAAATGTATGTGAAAACTTCAATGTATTATGTAGTATTTGTGAGTGAGTGGATAGCTATTTGTTTTCAAGTTTTAAGAATGACCTAAAATAACTTCAAAATAAGTTTCAAACGGGCGTCTCCAGGTTCCAGACCGGTCCACCCACAACTTTCAAAAGGGCACCTCCTGCCTGCGTCCGCACTATTTCAAAAAGGCATTTTCTGCCCACTTACTCTTGGGCCATAGGAACTACCCCCCCCCCCCCCCCCTCTCCTTCTCCTCCTTGCCGTCGTGGTTTCGACATTGCTGCAGAGGTCAAAATCCCTACGGGCCCGCAGGACTCTAGTTGTCCCACTGCGTATGTGAGCTTTAATATCGTTTAAATATGAAAAAACTGTTCTTCAAGTAAGCCTATAAAGCTAAGCCTTAACATCAATATGATGCAAATTTGATTAACAATGCCTGCTTTTAAGTGAAATAGATATCATAAACAGACATACCAACAACAAAATACTTTGGTAAAAAATCAAGATGGATTATACATCCTTGCAGCAAGACGTGATATTAACTATTGATAATGTATTAGCTATTCTTAGCCAAGGATTAATTATGGCAATTAACGAATCACAATTAATCAATAATAACATCTAAAGCTATCATCCCACCAATACACTTGCAAGTGGCAATCATAATAACAAAATATAAATAAAACAATCTTTAACTCTTTAATATAATTACTTGACCCCCGAATCCTATAAGATATACTCATCAGATACAACGGTGATTTGAAAATGGAAGAAAATGTTCCTATAATTGAAATCTGGAAATGAAAGAACATACCCCAAATTGAACAAAAACTCCCTAAAGTGAGTAAAATTTTCCGAAAATAAACAAAATGTTCCGAAAATGAGCAAACATGTCCAAAAAGGAGCAAACTTCTCCGATAATCAAAGAAAATTGTTTCTGGAAATTAAAAAATAGTACCTGAAAATGAAATGATTTTTCACAAAAGTGATTTGAAAATCGACGAAAATTGTCCGGAACTGAATAAATTTACCCCCAAAATAGCCAAAAAGTTCCCGAAGATAAGCAAATCTTTCCGAAAATGAGCAAAATTGCCCAAACATTAAAGAAAACTACCTGAAAATGAAAGAAAATTTCACAAAAATTTCCGAAAGTCGAAGAAAATTGTCTGGAAATTAAGAAAAATTTACACCACGGAGGAAGAGGGAGGGGGAGAAGGAGGAGGGGAGGGAAAAGAGGGTGGGGAAGGGGTGGGGAGGGGGTTGGGGAGGGGTGGGGAGGGGGGAGGAAGGGGAGGGGAAGGGGGAAGGAGGAATATAACAAGTCGAAAATTTATTGACTCATGCTGATTTTCAAAAGTGCTTTTTGTGTCAGTGAGTTACTAACATTTTAATGATTTTACAGCCACAGATTCATTCGCGTTATATGATTGAAATAAATTATGTAAGCTATTTAGCCATTTTTGGCTTTTAATAGGCTTTTTAAACTCAATTCATAGCCCAAATAAGCTATCAACTACAAAGCTATTCCCCAATTGGACTATACATTGAGAGATATCCTAAATGGGATATAAAACTCGATTAGCTTATGTGTCAGACGGTATTTGAACAGTCCGGTTCGTACCCCTGATCGGGAGAACGGTTTTGTTCTCCCGATCGAGTGATCCTTTACAGATGCGTCCCACAATGCATCTATCCAAATTCAAAGTTTGTATAGGAATAACATAAGAATCAGACACATTTCGAGCGCGGGGAACTCAGCCACTGCGAAGGGTTCAAATTTGTCTTCACGATTTGAAATAATGGCACATGAGTTATCTTTTCACCGTACGTTTTTAAAATTCACCGTTCCGTTTCAAGAAATTGAAGAAAATTGATTAATTGTTACCGTTAGGCAGCCGCACGATAACAAGGCTTTTTGAAATTATGAGAAATAACTTGGGAATTTGTGAAAATTATTTAGCACTAACTTTATGATAGTAACGAAGTTGTTTTACTTTTGCGAAATTTAAGAGGAACAAAGCAAAATTTGTAACAAACCTTAAATGAAACGACTGATAAGCGTCTATGAATGAAACTTTACAATAAAAGTGGCGGCTTCCATATATCACTGTAAGCTCAGTGCACATGCTTGAATCTCCCGATTGGGGGACTTTTTGAGTCCCCCGATCGGCGGTACGAACCAAACTGTTTAACGCTCCAGCCAATGAAAACATAGTTTTCTTTCATTTGGAGATATACGGTGGTATTTTCAGAGCCAATGTTATTATGTATGCTAAATTCCTTCGGATTGCGCCGAGTGAAATTTGAAATATTTTTAGTAAATTTTGTATTGTAGAATTTGTTGAAACTACGCAACAATATGAATTGTTATTGCATCAACATATTGATCTATTTAATGCAAACATAGCAACACAGAAGAAAAGGAAAAGATTTGATAAACGCCTAAAAAATCTGAACGTATGCGGATGAGAACCTGGCTCTTAAGTTAGACATCGCATAAGCCCAACAAAATACGCTAAAATTTGTAGTGCAACTCGAATTGCGATATGAAAACTTTCTTACTTTGGTCTAAAAATTCAACCATGCATACTTTGATTCTATCTTTAATAATGCATCGAAGAAATTTTATAATGAGCCGTTCAAAAGCTAAAGTTATTACTCTTTCAAAAAACAAAAGTTTTACCAAACAAATGATCTGTATTCAACCAGAAAGCGTGAGTAATTCGCCCTATAATATGTATAGGCCCTACGTATAGGCCGAAGGCCGAGAGACGAAACTTATATACCTACAGTGTTACAAAATCGTGATACTTTTTTAAGTCACACACCCATGTTGGTTCCAAGTGAGGGCAGTAGAGAGTCAAGCATTTTAGAAATAGAACATACCAAAGAAATGTGTAACTTAAATATTCTACGCAAATTGTTGATTAATTTTTTTTTTACTACCAATTTAATTTTATCGTTACTTTTTGTGCACTTTTACTTCAATAAACCAAATATCTTATAAGTTATTAATATAACAACTTTGATTTTGACGTCATCCATGGATCAAATGCAATTTTTTTTTTTGACAAACCATGCACACAGTGCCGGTACTTTTCGCGATACTGGTACGATACGGTACGATGCCAATGCGTTTATTACTTTTTGTTTTACGTCTGAACATGACAGATTGAAAGATTAAAACATTTTAAAGGAATTACTGCCTAACCTTATCAAAGCCGTTGTGCATTACGCCTAGGCCCTAATCTAGTTGGTGAAGGTCGGCCAACTCCGTAGGCCTATTTAACTAAAAACGTTAGCGATGGGCCGGCCGACCGTGGTAATTGCTGTCGGCCTTTTTTATATTTTATAAAGGCTAGGCGTACGCAGTCAGACATCTGTGGTCTTAGCTATTTACATGTAATATTATCTAAGGTGGATCTAGGCCTACTTATTGAAACCTAGTTTAGGCTCGGGATTATCGAGTAGTATGATAAAGAGGCTGAAGAATTAAAGTTACCAACTCAACCTATTCAAATTCAGACCTAGCCGTTAGGCCTATAAAAAGGCTACATTCTTGTTAGTTATGGAACCATTTACCATCGTTCGGCCGTAAATTCTTTCACTTTAACCCGTTTATGTATGCTGACATTGTAGGATTGCTGTTGTTTACTGTTCTACGGCCTCACGAACGCCACCAGTCATGACAAAAAGTTTATTGTGGGATATGACTAATAGCTACATTCTTGCCAGACTACATGCAAGTTAGAACTTGACTAGCATTAACAAGATTTTAGGCTATAACTTCCTTCAAATTAGCTTCCCAAACCTAACTTAATTCGCCTAGTAATTTGTTGAGTATACAGCTTGGATTTAAACAAAACTTGGCAAAGATTTCATGGATACTGGAAATGACTCATATTTGGATATTTGTGAAAGGAACATTATTTATACCAAACATAAGGTGGAGGAAAATAACTCGGGCTACACACTAGCTCTATGACACATGCAATCATTGTTACAGTTGGCTTCATTTTGTCAGAAAAAGCTATTAACTCTTATTATCAGTTTATGTGGTTCAACCAAAGAAGCTTTTTGGTTCAATTCAATGAATTGTTAGTTTGCTATGCCCATCTCAGACCTATGAACTTTCTGGCGTTGAAGGGGAACATATTAAACAGTTAAATAATTCAATTGTTTGTAGGGTAAAGAAAGTATAATTTGTAAATAATACAGGAAACATACATCAATTGACTTAAACAACTGGTACAGGTTAAATAAAATGGTGTGTAAATCTAGGTGTCTAAAATAAATATTACTCTGCCATTAACTTCTAAAAATTATTCGTATAAATTTGTATGAACATTTATGATAGAGGAATTGGGACTTCATTGTGACGGTAACCAATTTACAAAAGAATAAGTAACAAAGTTTGACATTACAATTTTGATTTTCTGCATTGATCACTTGTATAAATTTAACTCTAACTTTACAAACATTTCTGACAGTTTCCTTATGAGACATCTTCTGTGGATGGCCGTACTGCCATAAGTCCTCCACTTATCACTACAGCTTTTGCTGAAATTAGCAAACTTTGTGAAGTGGTGTTGATGTAGGTATAATATACCACAGTATGTTATTATTTCACAATATGAGTTTTTAATCAACAGAAATCAACAATATTTGAGGTTCTTCCTATGCAGTCTAACAACCATAGATCCCCATGGTTGTAAAGTGTGGCCTATAGTCAGCTGAGCTAAGCCTAGTAAAATACATGTTGAAGTGTGATTTTTCATGTCTGTTTACTGCAAACAAAATCCTGGTCTGCTGGTTTTGATGTTGAATTTTCAGTCTTGGGGTTTGTGTCTTTTTTTGGTTAGGCAGACAAATTTTTAGGTATAAAAAGGGTACACTAAAATTACCATTTCATTTCCTCATAACCTGATAACAGTACATTCCACTGCCCCGAAAAATCATTATGTATGTGCCTGGAGTAAGAAAACATTTGGGTAGGGTATTATGTACTACAAAATGATATACAGGTATTCAGTTCACTAATATCTAGTACAAAATTAATTTACATTACAAAAAATATTCGTACTCTGTTGTACAGACAATGATTTTAAACAATCATACAACATAACAGTTGGAAAACTATTGCACTGTAATAATATGTTCACAATGGATACCAAAGCAAAAACAAATGAGAGCAAAACTAAAGAGTGCCTATCAATGAGAAAAGAAATTCAATGCAGCAAAATTTTCAAGTGAATCTTTTTTTTTATCTTCACAACTTGGGGCGTGAGAAACTTTTGCAAACTTTCTAATCCAGTAATTGTTGTTAGAGTACACATAACAAATGTCTCATAGTAAATGCGCGTGTACGTGACCAATAACTAACCCCACCTCAATCTTCTATAACATGTATAAATGATCTGGAAACCATCTTTTTTGAGTCTTTGGAAAAATGGAGATGATTCCTCAATAACAAACCAGCAAAAGTAAACAACAAATTGCAACGAAATAAAAAGAAATATTATAAGCTTGGAATAAGCATGTTGTTACAAATTCTAATGAACAAATTGATGAGGAAGTTGAAGGCTTGAAGCTTTCTTACATCAATACATAACGTTTGGCTACCAAATTGCAAATGGCTTCACACAATGTAGCCCAGGCCGGAGTACACTAATGTCACGTTACATTACTGTAGCCTGGCTAGCCAACACAATGGCCTATGATTACCCCGGCGACGCCTTTTAAAAGAATTCAATCGATACAAACATGTCTGAATAAAATAAGACTTGATAAGCAATTTATTCTTGTTCCTACATAAAACTGAAATTATTGCCCATATTTGTAAGCGTTTACGTCGGTCAGTTAAGGTTAAACTAACGGCGTACGTACGGGGTTAGCTTCAGACTGTTCAACAACAACTGGCACAATTAAGATAGCACATTATTTAGGGTCTACTGCAATTGTTCAAGAAATCTACTAGTTTTAATCATTTATTCCTTTTCATAAAAGTTTGTTAGCGTAGTAGTTTTCTTGGAATATACTTAGGTCTAGGCCTAAGTTAGTAAGTATGATACAAGCAGCATGCCTGTCTACAATCTAACGCTGCGCTAAAGTGTTGTCGTCCTGCATGTACTGTAAAAAAGAAATCGTTGTTTTTGAGTTCTTTTTAGATATAGATTGAACGTTAATCTTGATTGAAAAGACAAGTTATGATTAAAACTAAGATAAATGTAATTAATCTTGGTCTGTAAAGAATTTCAATTTTTTTATTTTTCAGCTTAAATTTGCAATTAGCCTACTTTTTATTGTGTCAAATTTCCAACGTACCAACATATCTGCTGCCCTTTCTTGGAACCAACGTGGGTGGAGGACGAACCAAAAAGTATCACGCACTGAGGTATAGGAGTTTCGCCTCTCGGCTTGTCACGCTCTCTGGTGATACAATGTGCTATGCAAATTCATTTGTACACAATGATTAATGATTTGATAAGATATTCTATTTGTAAATCAATGTTGCACGCAACTCAGTTT
Organism: Chiridota heheva; assembly: GCA_020152595.1. Classification (NCBI taxonomy): domain Eukaryota; kingdom Metazoa; phylum Echinodermata; class Holothuroidea; order Apodida; family Chiridotidae; genus Chiridota; species Chiridota heheva. Next base: position 8,338 of record JAIGNY010000576.1, on the reverse strand, counting down.
TGAATAATTGCGCTCCTCGTGAATGGACCATCGCGTGAGCGCCCATGACACATTTTTGTACCCTCCAATTTAATTGTGTACACCCGCACGATACGAGTACGCGAACTTACACGAATACGCAGTTAATCATTTTGTAAGCGGTGGACAAGCAGTACTGTTGAACGGAGAAAATATGTTGCACAACTTTTCGATCAAAATGCTCATTCGTTACGATTTTAAGACGTTTAAGTTAATTTAGATCAGTTCATAGTATTGTTAAACAATATTTTGAACAGTAAGTAAATTATTTTCATGAATTATTCTTAATTATATTGAGACACGTTCTGTTCAACTAGGCCTAGCCCAGGTCATTTTAAATTACCATTGGTTGCATAGGGTTAGTACGTGTCCACATACCCAAATAGAGCAGATCTCCAAATCTACCGAGTTGGGTATGTGCCCATGTCCATTGAAAAAGTGGCGCCACACACTAATCAAAAAGTAAATGGGATTTAACACGTCTCAAAAAAAGTTCCCAGATTTTTCTGGGAGACTTTATTTTCGATATTAAAATCAACTCTTTTCTAACTGAAAATTTAAACAAACTTACTTCAGTTTATTTCCAGTTGCAGATGTAAAATTTGGAGAAGAACAACAACGATAAATGGTTAAAATTAGAAGGAAAGAGAAAAAAAGCCACAATTTTTTTGCCAGTTTAATTTTTTAATCGTGAAACGCTCTTAACAATACATGTAATACATGCACATGTGCATGTACGTGCACATATAAAATGAATTACGCCTCGCAATTAGCGTGCGCAATATTTTGAATATATTACCCTCGTGACGCGTACGTACGCGCATAGCGCCTATGGCGTATACGCGTTGAATTGCAACACTCAAACAGTACAATCTAACTCCTGCGCTTTATATACGTCCGTGAAAAACGCCTGTGAAAGTTCCTCGCCTCGGTTAATCTTTCTCTAACTTGTGTACACTTGAGTACGCGTAACAATTTCCAGCGTAGAAAATTCAGTTCTACGCAGGAATTTCACTGTAAAAGACCACGGAGCCAAAACTTCCACAAAATAACGTTTTTTGATACATTTCTAGCAATAAGTTTTGCTCGATGATATCGTCATGTGATTTGGAAACATCTCCTTAATACCAAGGACTAAATGTTTTGTGTTTACAAGGTAATGAGAGAAGTTGGTAGCCATCGGAAGTAAAAGTTGTTGTTGTTTCGGTGATGTTGCATAATATTGCCACAGCATTGTATTGAGGTGTAGGCTCACTAGAATAGGGTTAGTGAGATAGACATCTCACCTCAGTATGCCCTACATGCTACACACTACTTGCAATACTGGGTGAGACAACCTAACAAAAGCTTATATTGGGATTTTCGTTTTGACCTATCATACGACCAACATTTCTACAGATTATGATCGCAAAACCATTAAAAATAGTACTGACGAGCTACCAATTTGATGACAATAATATTGCAAACTTACTAAATACATTTTTATCTCCTAATATACAACCAAAAAATAATGAATTTGAATGATTTTCGGAGCTAATCATTTACCTTGACAACTTTGTCCGTCCGACTCGCGACGGGCGTACACAAGTAACGCACAGCTCAGGCCAAATTACGCTGGCGAGTGTTAGTTTTCAGATATTCGCAATAGCGATCTTCCTCGAGAGACAACAAGTCACCAGCGCGAGAAAAAGTTGACATCACATATTACGATGGAGGAGCATGCTTGATATGCAATAAAATATCATTTGAGCGAAATAAAATGTATGTGGCAAAACGGTCAAAAAATATTTGGGAAAAGAATTTCGGCCTATACAGCTAAAAGAAAGTCTAGCTTAGTCAATAATTGTTCTTCAGGCAGTTATTGCATATTTGTTTGAATAAATTTCATGTTCATGTCGTGATGTTCAATACATAAGTGTACGAACAGGGAGGGCAGGGGGAACTTGCGGACACTTTTAAACAAAGTGCAAGTTTCAAAATGTATACTGCTTGGGCTCAGAGATTATATCTACTTCAAATAGGGGAGGGGGTCTTCAATGAATACAATAACAAATTAAGACGATAACTGTTTTGTCAATTAAATTGTAGACCTGTAACAAAATATTTCGTTCAAACAAAATTCATATATTTTGACTCAGTAATTGCCATACTCCTTACTCAGGAACAATTCAGCCTCATGACGCATACCAACGAAAGTGGGGCACAGTCAAAAGTTTGGGGTGACAAAATAACGCTAAGATGCAAAAATAATATTACAAATGGTACAAAGTCGGGAACAGTGGGGGAGGGGGGATTTCTTTAAATTTCCCTCTCAAATTCCGCCTGTGTACATAAACAACGGTGACCAATGTGGTGAATCTTCTCGTTTAGAATCACCATGTGGTATATGTTACGTATTGTTGTCAGATCTCGTTCATACTTTCAACATCCATGCTTTGTACGCACGCTAGTTGTTCGGTTTAGTTGTGTACGCCAGCGGATTCTTTTGACGCTTGGACGTTCGCAGTGTTTTCAATCAATTTGTTGCAAACACTTCAGCGCTTTGCACAGTGAACCATCGCGGAGAAGGATCAGTGAAATAATGTATTATTTTAACCAATATACAACAGCCATTGCCAGTTCGGTTCGTACTGCCGATCGAGGGACTCAATAAGTCTTCCGATCGAGAGACTGAAGAATGCGCACTGAGCGCATGTTTGTAACAAAGTTTGCATTGTTCGTGTTCAATTTCGCGAAAGTAAAACAACTTCGTTACTATCATGCAGTTATTGCTAAATGATTTTCACACATCCCCAAGTTATTTCTTAAAAATTCAGAAAGCGTTATTGAAACGAGACTGCCTAAGCGTAACACGTAATAACAATTCATCAAATTTCTTCAAATTTCTCATAAACCGCACGGTTAAAAGATAATTCATATGCCATTCTTTCAATTCGTGAAGAAAAATTTGAACCCTTCGCAGTGGTTGAGTTCCCCGCGCTCGAAATGTGTCTGATTCTTATGTTATTCCTATACAAACTTTGAATTTGGATAGATGCATTGTGGATACTTCTGTAAAGGATCCCCCGATCGGGAGAATAAAACTGTTCTCCTAATCGAGGGTACGAACCGGACTGATTGAGATTTAAAACGTAGATGTCCATTAAGATTAAGTCTTTTTTTAGTATGTTCATGCTATTTTTACATAGTAATAGTAGGACGAATTTGTTAGCTTACAATGATAAAAGGCAACAGCCACAAATTCGTCGCATAAAAGCTTATTTTAAGCCGTGCGTCGTCAATATTCGGTTAGGCTATTATGTTGAGTCAATGTAAACGTTTTCCACGTTGTAATTTGCACAACGACTTCTGACTGTGTACAGCCGATGCATATGGCTACAGTACACAGTCATATGTTATCTGACTAGCATAAGGTATGCTCTCTGGCTAGGGTCGTAGCTAACATTGTGAGGCCGGCAAGAGAAACGTGAGGCTTGAAACACAAGTAGGCCTACTGCGAAATTGACTAAATTTTGCCACTATCGTATGTACCGTACCAAGGCCTAACGTGTATGGTTGGTCATCGGGTCATAACGTCTTCTAATATTACGCCTAAGAAAAATCAATTCTTACGTCGTAACAAATTCATTTCATACGTCTAAAACGGGTTGCTAATTGGCTGTTTCCTTTAGGCGTAGGAATATATATAATTTTATGCGTGAAAACTAATTTTCTAATCTCACGTCTAAATGAAACAGCCAATCAGCGACCCGTGTTAGACGTATACAATGGATTTGTTACGACGTAAGAAATTATTGTTATGACGTAAGAATTGATTTTTATTAGACGTAAAATACGTCTAAAAAGTACTTTTGACGCGTAAAATTATGTCAGTCTCTATTCTTACGTCTAAACTGCTAAAGGAAACAGCCAATTAGCAACCCGTTTTAGACGTATGAAATGGAATTGTTACGACGTAAGAAATGATTGTTACGACGTAAGAATTGATTTTTCTTCAACGTAACATTAGGAGACGTTATGACCCGCATGGCCAACCATAAATGTATGCAGAAGTTACACACAATGGTGAAGAACGTTCCACGAGTGAAACTTTCATTGAGATTAAATCCATCAAAAAAGGATTGCGAGATTTGATTGGATGTGGAAAAAATAGCCCACATTTTATCACAAAAAAGACGCCCACGCGTTTCGATCAAGAGCTCCTTTAAGCAAAGTCAATGGACTTCAACGTTTGAAAAAACAGTTGCTCAGAAATTTTGGGCAAATTGATTTTTGGTATGAAAACTTTCATATTCTAATCTGAAAATCAGCACACGGAAACTTGAATTTGTTTTACACCTTGTAAATATCGTATTTCGAGTATTCAGTCATCCGGGCATTTTCAACATCCGGTACTCTTTGTCGGTGAAAACATGCTACTATTTGGGCACAAGAAAACACCACGCTTTAGCCTGTACGTACGCACGATATTTATTTCAAACTTCAAAATGATCTTTACAACGATATTTCCTCCACATCTGCAACAATTTCCTGCAAAATATAGAGTTTTAGGCCTCTAAAAGTGACCGATTTCACATTGGCTGTAATCAGGTAATGGTAAACTGCTTTTTTTTTTTCAGCGACAAACTGGTTGTTCAGATTTGCTCACGTTATTGTGACGTCTTCCCGAATACTCGACTAACTTAATTACTTTCCTAAAAAGGATAAACATTTTTCGTTCAAAAATTAAGCTTCGACACATTTTCTGCGAGCGTCTTGACAAAAATTGTAACACGCACGTAAGCATTTTTCCAATTAATTCACTTGGTTGGTGCACTTCACATCCGGGAGATGACGTCATTTTCTGGAGTGAAGACAAACCTTTGCGCGATACACGTGGACAAATCCGTATGCGTTTACTTTGTGCGGTGCGTATGGCATGTAAACAAACACAGCTGATCGCTTTGTTTTCACTCCAATTTGGGGTGAATGCGCGCAGTTGCTATGCGATCTGATAACCTCAGGTTACAACCAAGTGAATAAGAAGATAGGACGCTTGTGCAAAGAAATTATTGACATCTTTTGATGGTGCGTATCTGCATCCTCTGGGCAGCCTTGACCCTACGTGCGTGTTACTTATGTACGACGCGTAAAATTTGTATGTTAATAGTAATAAAAGAACAAGGGCGTTGAGGAAGTCCAATTCGAATAATTATAATAGTGCTCAACAACGCAATTATCGTGTCTTCTAACGAACGCGCATTGTGATTTGTTTGTATATGCGCCAGTTTTTGCCCCTCCCTTTTTCAAGTTGTACGCTCGCGTTTGCATTATTAGTTGCAACGCTATCGTCCTTCGCACAAGAAACTAAATTTCTTCCAGAAAATTGACCATGTTTACCCTTCTTCACAAAGAATTTGGGTATTCTATTAAAAACTTAAGTTGAAATATGTCTATATGGTTACATTAGGCAAAAGATAAGGACATCGGTTTTAATTTTCATGCTCTTTTGTGACCACTACTGTAGGAGAGGTTATGTTTTAGCGATCGTGTCAACTATTGATTATTATGATATTTACAATTTTAGTTTTAGTGTGCCGAGTTTTCTTCTGTTTTCCCAAGAGAAGAGTGTTTTCACTTTGGTTCTGGACTCTTATCAGTGAAGACGTGGTAGTGGAGCGTTCTACGTTCTCAGATTTGTGTGAATGCAACTTATTGTATTTAATTCCAAAGGATAAGAAAATAACAGAGTAAGTTTTTAAGTGGTATTTAAGAGACATTTATATTCATATTTTGATAAGAACAGTTACATTTTGTTAAAGTTTATAACCGGGCCTAATCGGTAAAGTTTGTTCTCATGTCTCGATAGCTGGGAACAATTAGAAAAATTCACAACAGACAAGAAAATCATTATTCTATCCAGGAAATAATCGGCCGAAGGTCAGTGTAAGATATATATAGTTTTGATTGATTTCATTCCCTGGTTTCGAACCGCAGAGTCAAATGTTTGAAGCCCAACGTTATTAGGCCTTCCAACCAAGGGAATCCCGCCATTGCTAAATAGTGGCGCATGCACAAACCGAAGTGCGTACACGCAGTGGTGCATGCAGAAGCAGTGGTGCATGCAGTAAAAGTGGTGCATGCGTACAAGCAGTGGTGCATGCGTGCAATCAGTGGTGCATGCGTACAAGCAGTGGTGCATGCGTACAAGCAGTGGTGCATGCAGAAACAGTGGTGCATGCAGTAACAGTGGTGAATGCAGAAACAGTGATGCATGCAGAAACAGTGGTGCATGCAGAAACAGTAATGCATGCAGAAACAGTGGTGCATGCAGTAACAGTGGTGAATGCAGAAACAGTGGTGCATGCAGAAACAGTGGTGCATGCAGAAACAGTGGTACATGCACAAACAGTGGCGCATGCACAAGCAGTGGCGCATGCACAAGCAGTGGCGCATGCTGAAGCAGTGGCGCATGCTCAAGCAGTGACGCATGCTGAAGCAGTGGCGCATGCTCAAACAGTGGTGTATGCAGAGGCAGTGGTGCATGCTCAAGCAGTGGTGTATGCAGAACAGTGGTGCCTGCTCAAGCAGTTGTATGTGAATAAACAGTGGTGCATGCAGAAACAGTGGTGCATGCAGAAACAGTGGTGCATGCAGAAGCAGTGGTACATGCAAAAACATTGGTACATGCTCAAACAGTGGTGGTTGCTCAACAGTGGTGCGTGCACAAATTGTGGTGTAAGGTAAAACAGAAACAGTGGTGCATGCACAAACAGTGGTGCATGCTCAAGCAGTGGTGTATGCATAAACAGTGGTGCCTGCACAAATACTGGTGCATGATTTACTCATTGCTAAATAGTGGTGAATGCACAAACGGAAGTGCGTACAAGCAGTGGTGCATGCAGAAACAGTGGTGCATGCAGAAACAGTGGTGCATGCAGAAACAGTGGTGCATGCAGAAACAGTGGTGCATCCACAAGCAGTGTTGCATGCTCAAGCAGTGGTGCATGCTCAAGCAGTGGTGCATGCTCAAGCAATGGTGCATGCTCAAGCAGTGATGCATGCTCAAGTAGTGGTGCATGCTCAAGCAGTGGTGCATGCTCAAGCACTGGTGCGTGCAGAAGCAGTGGTGCATGCTCAAACAGTAGAGTATGTAGAAGCAGTGGTGCATGCTCAAGCAGTGGTGTATGCATAAACAGTGGTGCCTGCTCAAGCAGTGGTGTATGCAGAAACATTCATGTAGAAATAGTGGTGCATGCTCAAACAGTGGTGGTTGCTGAACAGTGGTGCGTGCACAAATTGTGGTGTTAGGTCAAACAGTGGTGCATGCAAAAACAGTGGTGCACGCACAAACAGTGGTGCGTGCTCAGGCAGTGGTGTATGCAGAAAGAGTGGTGCCTGCACAAACAGTGGTGCATAGTGAAGCAGTGGTGTATGCAGAAATAGTAGTTCGTGCGTGCTCAAGCAGTGGTGGTTGCTGAACAGTGGTGCGTGCACAAATAGTGTTGTAAACTGAAACAGTGGTGCATATTCAGGTATTGAAGTACATGCTGCAATTGGATGCGTGGTGAGACTGGAGATGGGGGGGGGGGCAGGTTGACATCGGGGTGCGTACTGACATACCCTGGGATGCATTTCGAGCTGTAGTGGTCATCAATACGTACACGTCTATAAAGCTACCAAGAACATTTGTGTCAGAAGATCATTGATTTTTTGAGATTATAAACTGTTTTGACTCTTTAATTGTTTGATCTAGTTTTGCATGTGTTATAATCAAGTGTAAATGTCAAATTTGATACTGCAAGGTAGTGTATTATACCAACGTTAAAGCAAATCGTAAAGCGAACCTCTTGGTTGTCACTTTTTGTGTATTTTGTAAATCAATCTAGAAGAACCAATCCCCGAATCCGCGGGTGATTCACGTTACAGTGTGTAAATGAATTATGTAATACCAGAGATCGTGACGTCATTCGCCTTATATTTCATATAGGCGTATGTGAAATATAGGACGAATGCAGCGGCGACGGAAGGAAACAAATATGGGTGTCGCCCCGGAAGCTCTCGCAAAATTGACATTTGAAGGGAAAAAAGTACGTTACAACGCATAGGAAGAAAGTATATTATACAAGTCAAAATTCATGTCAAAGAGAGATATAATATACAATATACAAAAAACCAAATCATGAAAACGCATAATATGGAAATATAATGTTTTCTTGTTCACGTTTCTCTTCATGGATGTAGGTCTATGGTCAAATACGTGTATTCTCAAAGAAAAATGTTTAATAAACTTCCAATAATTTACTATGAACATGTGTAAATTTTGTCAAACATTTTCAAA
>JAIGNY010000575.1:45000-57866 GCA_020152595.1 Chiridota heheva | reverse complement strand
TTTCCAACCCCCTCCCCAACACGTCCGTTTTTAATTAACACTGCCAAATAATGTGTTCCACGACGTGCTGTTCTTCAAGATTGTGGTCGACACACATTGTTATTTATATGTTAATAAATATATAAAGGTTTGGTTCGTTCATAATGATTTGGCTTCCAAATTATAGATGCACCAAGAAATGATATAAAACAATGTATGCAAAATAATTTTGGCCTCAAATGTGAAAAATATTCTGCAAAGTTACGGTTGTGGTTATATGTTGTCTTATCAGGAGGTAGAAAATGAATGTAATTTTCTTAGTATTTTTAAACAAAGAGTTATGAACATCGATTCACAAAACTGGGAAAGTAGAATTCATTCATTTGATAAGTTATACACCTATCGGTCCTTCAAAAGTGTTCTTGTTGTTGGACCTTACGTCTTGAACATAAAGAATTGTAAGAAAAGATCTATATTTGCTAATTTTCGATGCTCTGGGAACAACCTAAAAATAAAAAAAGGTAGAAAAGAAAACACTCCCAGAGATTGTCGTGTATTATATGTTCTCTATGTGATAATACAAATGTCGAAGTTGATTTTTTTTCCCGTTTGCACTAGGTATGATAATTTAACAAGAAATTTCTTGCCTAATCTTGCACTACACCCTACATTTCATAATTTTGTAACGCACCTAAAGCAGAACAAATACGTATCTGATATTGCAAAAATTTCTTTTACATGCACTGAAATTTAGAAGCGATTATCTTAAAGAATAATAATCTTGTGTGTATTTCTTTGTTTGTAATTCTCCTCTCAATTGATGTATGTGAATATGTTGTTATTATGCTATGGACCGGAGGCCTAAAGCAGGTAGAATAAATTACAAATTACTGAAAAGTTTTCAGAGTGCTAAAAGTCATCTTATCCTATTATAATCTTCATCATCTTCGTGCCTAAGCATGCCTATGACTATAACTGATAACTATTACGGAAAATCTACAATAGAAAACTAAATTTTGCGAATTTATCTTCCTGCTTTCTGAAGACACTTCCGGTTCGTACCCCAATCGGGAGAACAGTTTTATTCTCCCGATCGGGGGATCCTTTATAGAAGTATCCTACAATGCATATATCAAAATTCAAAGTTTGTAATAGGAATAACATAAGAAACAGACACATTTCGAGCGCGGGGAACTCAACCACTGCAAAAGGTTCAAATTTTTCTTCATGATTTGAAATTATGGCGTATGAATTATCTTTTCACCGTGCGTTTTTAAAATTCATCATGCGGTTTTCGAGAAATTTGAAGTAAAGTGATAACTTCTTATCATGTGTAACCGTTAGGCAGTCGCGCTTTAAAGGCTTTCTTAAATTATGAGAAATAGCTTGAGAGATTTTTGAAAATTATTTAGCAATAACTGCAGTTGTTTTACTTGCGCAAAATTGAACATGAACAAAGCAAAGTTTGTTACAAACCTTCAATGAAACGACTGAGGAAGCGTCTGACTAAAACCTCACAATAAAAATGGCGGCTTCCATATATCACTAAGTTCAGTGCGCATGCTTGAGTCTCCCAATTGGGGGACTTATTAAGTCCCCGATCGGCGGTACGAGCCGAAGTGCTTACAGTATCACTTCATCTTAAATGAATTAACTTAAATGAAATTAACATGAAAAGAAAAATTAAATCTCACCATCTCTCTCATAGTAATAGAATCCTCTCTTTTGAAGAAGGTTTCCTTTATCTGCCGTTGTGTTGTTGATTTCGCATAACAAAGATTTCGGAGAAAAATTCAGTGATCTACACATGCAATTTTTGAAACATTCGGCTATGCAGTCCTTCCAGGCAGCCTTTACCGTGTGTGTCGGGGATTGCAAAGCTTGGTGTGACCCATGCATAGTCAGATTGATCGCATTAGCTGAGAAAATGTAATAAGATAGATATTCATTGATTTTTATTTTAAATCTGTATCACTATTCGAAATATTTTAGTAATCATGGCCAGCAGAGTGGGCGAGCTTTTCCCTCATCAAGTCACGCATTATATAATTATCTTAATGATTAATATAAGATAATTATTTTTGCAACTTCATGTATTATTTTGAGGAAGGTAGCTCATAATCCTTCCAAGCAGCATTTACCGTGCGTGCCGGTTGGAGAATACTTTGAAATTCCTCGGTGAAAGTCAAATTTGCGAAGGTGAAAATAATTTCATGGTTCTGTTGCATCAATAAAATTAGAATATTATGCATGCATTTTCCCACCTTTGGCTTACACCTATCTTACCGTTATGTACTTCTTTGAAATTGGAAATATGCTTTGTGGGTTACAATGAAAAAATCCCCCGATAGGGAGATCTCCCGTTCGGGGGCGTGGACCGAACTGATAAACTTTTGGAAAGTTTTTTGCATTTTCCAATGTTGAACAGAATGGTAGATTTTATACATCTTGACATTTTCCTTATGTTGCCGATCGTTTTATCATAATTTGAGATGCGAAGAACTGAAGATTTAGCTTAGGTTAGGGTATAGCTGCTTTCCCTGTAAAAACCATCAATTGATACGCTTAGGCCAGAACGTATTAAGACACAGTTTGTTTATTTCCTTCTCATTTACTATTGTATTTATCTAGTTTTCTTCTTAGTTCATGGGTTGTTTTACCCAAAGCCAAAATGGTAAACAACATACCCTTACAGTTACGTCACTAGAATATTACTACTACGTCTCATATAATACAATAAACGGTGTTCTTCGATGTAGTGGTATCGGTAATCAAGTAAGAGTACCATGCATATTTCACTCAAAATGATTTTAGCAAAGCAGTTAAGCCTATATACTCGTTTACGTGCAGCAAAAATTTGCCTTTAATCTTTTCAGCCTATTCCATTTCATAATTATAACTGCAACAAGTCCTGATATTCAAACAAATAATACTTACAAAATAAGAAAATCCCGTAAAGGGTTAGAATATGCAGAATGATGTGCATTGCCAGATTGTGCGCCGGTTCTTCGACGGGTATCAGGTTGTATATATGACAATAACGAGCGCACACCGTTTCAGGTCTTCATTCTTGAATGCCCAGATGCAACTAAAGACACTCAAGAGTGTGCCTTAGAAAGAGCGTGAGAAAGTTTACTTCACATGATGTATTGCGAGTTATGATTAGACGAGCATTCATGACTGTCTTGCGCACATGGTAAGCATTAACGAGAACTCCTATTGATTGGACAATATTGATAATTATCCAATTCTGAAGTGTGGAAACATTGGAAATAATTGTTCATACAAGCCCTTAAGACATTTTCTCAAACCTTATCATGAACAGTTAGCCGCAATGTCAATTGAATTGCTTTATAGTCTGGTGATTGGTGCGAGGACCCCGGAGTAGTCCGCCCAAATGTCCTTTGCAGATTGTGCATAATTAGGGTGTCCTTATTCAGAATCTTAATGATGCCTTTTGGGGAAATTGAGATATTCAAAATGGCCATAAATTATTCCATTTTAAAGGTTGTGGTGAAGGTACAGTCATAATGAAGGTGTCCTTTGATAGATTTTTAAGGTCAAACAATTGATTTCCAGCAATTATATGACATAATCATAATGAATTTAGTGTTAAAATTGACTTTTCATGTCCTTTAATGGGAAATGTAAGTTACAAATTTGTAAATGTATATATAACGTTGAGAAAAAATATATAACGTTGAAAAAGTTATTCTTGATGCAGATTTAACACATACAGCAATTGCTAATACAAGGTTTAAAACATTTAACACTTAAATGAAACTCTTATTTTCATGAGCACTTTCCAGCACTTCCTAATTACCGTACACTGAATTCCAAAGTTTTACCCTCATGCTTATTTAAAGTCCTAATTTTAATCACCAACAATAGCTCTGGCCAGCGACCCCATGAGACCCACAACATGACAATTCCGTGCTTTATGCATTGAACGAAAATACAAAACCAAAGGTTCATGCATTTTATGCGACTGAAAACAAGATGATATCAGACAAATCACATGTTTCTGTGCATGGAAATTTACACATCATATGGTGGAACAAGTTTGTCACGCATCTTCTTTGCTGAGGATAGTGGATTTAGAGGAGGATAACAAATCTATTGAATCTAAACAGATTGTAAAAGAATGTAAGTAGCTATGTATCACTAATAGTGTATACACTACAAGGATTGATAAAGATATTGGCACAGAAGAAGCAGGCTCTACATTTCTTTCCTTACTGTCAAGCTTGTCAGATAAACCTCAATATTCACTTCCTGCTTTGCTCATTGGAAACATGGTTACCGCTATTTTCACCAATAGATCCACAGCAAGGAAGATGATGTCGTACGAAACAAAATAATGTTAGTTAGACCAGGTGATGAGAATGCCAAAATGTCTTCAGCAAAAATCTCAGTTATCTGCTTAACTAATTTCGTCACAATCTTGTTCCACCATATGATGTGTAAACTTAGATGCACAGACACTTGTGATTTCTCTGATATCATCTTGTTTACAGTCGCATAAAATGCATGATCCTTTGGGTCTGTATTTTCTTTCAATGCATCAAACAGAAATTGTCATTTTATGGGTCTCATCGGGTCGCTGTCCTTGGTGATTAAAATTAGGACTTTGAATAAGCATGAGGGTAAAAGGGAGTCAGATAGCTCAGTTGGTAGAATACAACTTTTTGTTGCTGCTGCTCAAGAGATCAACAGAAATTCACGACCTATAACAGATTCTAGAGATGGATTAATTCAGGCTGCAGTAGCTGATAAATTTGATGCAAACATTTCCTCCCAGAATGGTCTCCAATCTACATGCCCTTGCATTGCTACTAACACAAGAACATAATATGTAGACAACACACAAAGTTGTAGAGCGACAAATAAAACGTATCATGAAAGAAGAAATGAAAAATTAGCCAGCGCTGAAGCCAAAGATGCCTATCGGTAACAAAACACGGTGTATCTTACCTGTTAAACGTTTAGCCGAACAGGCAAAAGTGCGTAGAAAAGCCAAGGACCTAGATTTTAGGTTCCTTATAAAAGTAGTAAGTGATCCTAAAATCCCAGAATTAAGCTGTTTCAATACCAAACTCGCAAGGGAACAAGGTCAAAGTCTAAAACCTGGAATTGTAGCAATGTACACACCTTTCATAGACTGTGGTTACATCAGATACAGATACTGTGTAGACTGCCATGTGCAAAGCTCAGAGGTTAACTGTAAAGTGTGGACATTCACTGTATTTACCGCTGATCAGAAACGTTACCGAGTCATGCTCAATATTATTTGGGTGCATCCAAAACAATTCCCTAACTTTTTCCACGGTTGGGTGGTATGCACATGCTGATGAGTTTTGCAAGATGTGTTGGTACATTAACTGCATAGCAGTTGAGCTACTGAAGGCTGACACTGAAACAACAATTAATGTACTGCACGACGTGTTCAGGAGTATCTGGGACATTGAAACCATCCCAGATGACTGAAGCAAAGTACTAATAGTTACATTGGCAAAAGAAGAGCAATTTGACTGAATGTGGCAACTGGCGGGGTATTACTCTGATGTCTGTACCAGCCAAGGTTTTGGGCAGGGTGATAATCAATAGGATGAAAGGTGGAGTTGACATGAAACTCAGGTAAAACAAGCTGGATTTAGGAGTGGACGCAGTACAACCGAACATATATTCACTCTTCGTACGATTATTGAACAGGCTGTTGAATGGAATAGCAACCTTTATGTGTGCTGTATTGATTTCGCAAAAGCCTTTGGCAGTGTACACAGAGAAACGTTATGGAGTATCGTGGAATATTACGGCATCTCTCCCAAGCTGATAAATAAGGTGAAGTCTCTTTATGTAAATTGTAGATGCGCAGTGCTGGCTAAAAATGACAGAACTGCATTGTTCGATGTCGAAATAGGTGTCAAACAGGGTTGCGTAATGTCAGGATTCCTGTTCCAACTGGTGATTGACTGGGTCATTAGACAGATAGTGGTCAATAGAAACACAGGTATTAGATGGAAGTTGGCAACTGAGTTAGAGGACATAGACTTTGCAGATGGCATAGCGCTTCTGTCTAGCACCAAACGGCTCATGTATAGTAAGTTGGGACATTTGAGTCATAGAGCGAATACAGTAGGACATAAGATAAACACCGCAAAATCAAAAACCATGAGATACAACGTAAATAACCAAGAACCACTCAAGCTGGATGGAGATGACGTGGAAGAAGTTAGCAAACTTACATACCTAGGTGCAGTTGTGATCAAAAACGGCGGAGCTTCCGATGACATGCGAGCAAGAATAGGAAAAGTGTGGGGAGTCTTCAATAAACTAAGACAAATCTGGAAGTGCAGTCAGTTCAACAGTAAAAACTAAGATAAGAATCTTTAAATCCAACATTATCACTGTACTACTATACGGCAGCAAAACTTGGCGAATGGCCAAATGTGGTGAAAACAGGTTGGATGTATTCTAACATAAGTGCCTCAGAAGAATACTTGGCATTCGCTGGCCAATGAGAGTATCAATGAGGAAATAAGATGTCAGGCAGGAACTGAGGCCCTCATTTTTTTTTAATCATAATGTAAAGCGTCCGTGAAAGATGAAAGATAATGAAGCCAATGTCGAGCTGTATTTATTTTTATTTGTTATGAGGCTGTTCTGTAAAGTTAAGGTAAAATGTGTTATGAACAATATGTAAAATAACATAACATACGGTGAAAGTGCTATAATTGATATTTTGATGTAATTTGGAAAAATGGACATCGATTGAATAGTTTTAGAAAGAAATATAATGCCACACTCTAAAACTACGTGTGTGTTATAGCTTTCTTAGCATTGCGTTAAAATGTTTGCCAAAAAAGGAAAGAAAAACTTCAATTTTAAAGTGTTAATATGGAGATTGTTTATGCATATATGTGAATGGAAGATAGTTTTGCTATGTGGCAAAACATGAATAGGAGCAAAGAATAAACATCCTTTGTGCATAAATATTCAAGCATATTTTATCCTTTAAAACATCACAGCAATGAATAGTACATTTTTGGACCATTGGTATCACTTTCCTTATGGCAAACCGGCTATGAAACCATGCTCTTTTCCTACGTAAATCCATTTTTCCTGAAATATTTTTAACTACAGCAATTAACTAGAGACAGGTGGCTAATTCGGAACAATGTCGATGTCCTCAGTTCGGGAGAGGTCCAAATTTTAAGGAACCTGTAAAATGCTTGAGATACTAGACTTCATTCAGCCGTTTTGTTCCTATTTTGTGTTAACAACGTACATAAAGATTAAGTGAGAGACTAATATATAGAATGTTAGATTTTGCAATGTGTAATTTTATACCTAAGAATCTACAATCTTAACCTGTTAACGACAAGTTTTACTGTTACAATTTTTTTTTAAATGACTGTTTCGCACCAAAAGGCTTAGCCTTTTCCTGATTTTTCCACATATATCAAAAACGGCGTGGTAAAATATAGTGGATGGTACTTAGCCGCCATGAGAGCAATAAAGGTGTATCACTGAGTTTTATTTTTCGCTGGGAAAATACATTTTTCGCGGAGGTAATTAAAATTTGTAATCTTTAACACTACATAAGGCTTTAACGTTAGTAGAGCAAAGCATCATGGGAAATATTACAAAATTGTCCATGTCCGAAAAGTTCCTAATTTAAATAACTTTTGGTTCCTTATTTTATGACCTTTCCCGGACTGGTCGTACTAACTACAGTTGTGCATACATAAGGTAATACAATGGGTAAATTAATGATATTTTTTCTACGTGCAAAATATAAATGGGAACGAAAATGAGCATTCCTTAATTATACATTTATTTAAAGCATGCTTCTAATCTTAAAGACAAATAATGATTGGCACATATTGAGACAAATATTTTCCCGTCTCTCTGTGAAATTCAGCTATTTTCTTCTCACGTAAATCCAGTAGTCCATCAATCTACTGCAAATTTATTGTAGGTAAGTGGTTGATTCTGTAAAAATGAAGGGTCTCAGATGTTAGTCGTGCCCTCAATTAGATCCATTAATATTATTGGTTTTCTGTATGTGGCTGCTACGTTGATTGGGACTAGTCATAGTAGTCAAACAAATTCATATGCAGCCTCTTTATACAGTGTACTTTCTTCAACTGTATATACAGATTAAACTTTTTTTACACGCTTTATTTTAGCAGATCATGTGCATAAAGAGCATTTTACTGGGCGTGGAGAAAATGTGTTAGATGAATATGAAATAATTAAGTATATCGTCTTTCATGTTAAAAAAGGTATAATCATTTCAATTTACATTATCCGAATGTAAAGGACAACATTTCACTTACCTGATCTACCGGACTCGTCTCGTATTACTTGTCCTATTATGTAATTATAAAGTCGTATACTTTGCAAATGATATTGAAATGAATATTTCTGTAGAATTTGAGCTTTTGCTGGTGACTAAAATGTTAAAATTTGCTCTTCAGAAACTAATTTGAGCTGGTGAAAATGGAGAGAATAATTTCATCGTTCTGTTGTACCAATAGTAAACTGAGAATATTTGGAATAATTTGTTCTTACCTTTGGCTTACCTATTTTACCGTTATGTATTTCTTTAAAAAGATTTGAACTTAGAAAGATGTATTGTTGGTTATAATGACAAAAGTATCCCAATTGGAAGATCTCCTGTTCGGGGTGCGGACCGAACTGATAGATTTTCGGAAAGTATGTTGCATTTTTCAATGTTGAACAAAAGGGTAACGTTTTATACATCTGTGGGCAGTGGGTGAATCAACCAACAAATGGATGAAGTTATTCTACAATGACATCTTCCTTATGTTGCCGATCGTTTTATCCCTGTTTTAAGAAGAATTCTTTGAAATGCGAAGAACCGGAGAATTAGCATAGGTTTGGTTATTGCTGCTTTTCCTATGAAAACTATTGATTGATACGCTTAGGACATAACGTATAAAGATATAGTTTGTTTATTTCCTTCTCATTTACCATTGCATTTCTTTAGTTTTCTTCTTAGTTCATGGGTTGTTTTCAAACTATTTTGCCAAAAGTCAAAATGATAAACAACATACCCTACAGTACTAAAGAAAGTCTGAAACCAATATATTTCTTGTTCTTGTGTTTCATGGCGCGCCTTGTCTAATAAATATCGTATAAGTCTTTGCATGTAACTGTTTTTAGATTTTTGTCGTTTCTTGTAAATTATTTTATTTTCGGAAGGTAGTCTTTCAATTTTAAACCAATTTTATCGTTTATATTCTAATCTTGTAGCGTCATCAAAGATTGCTAAAATGGTGAATATGTTGAAAGCTTTCATAAAATAGAATGATACAAAATTTCAATATTGATGATTAACATCGTAAAAGGTGGTTGTGGTTTTAACTATCAGTTTCATAGTTACATTAAAACATAATTTATCATTATAATTACATGCGGGTTGGTAAGTGTTTGCTTAGCTACACAAAACACACGATAGATGAATTCTCTTTATTGGATGGTGACAATGCTGTTGGGCTCGCAAGCTAGTTAATAAATAGTCTTTTGTAGTCTTAAGAAGTTTCAAATGGGAAAATATAAATTACAATGTTTGATTTCATCCACTGCAATAATAATTGCGTTACTAAATAATCAGTGTATAACTGGATTCAAAAGTAATGAACGGTTTTCATATCTCTGCCGCGTTTGGATATGTTGATCGTCATGGTTACATAAAACGATTTTGAATCATATTTAGTTTTTATTAAAACTAAGTTACGTATAAGCCAGAATATGCAACCCTCGAGACTTTGCAGTTAAACCGAACATAGTGTGAATACCGGTTTTTCAGGGCTTCATCTGGAAAATGTTGAGTTATAAAACCAGTTTTAGTAGATTTTGACTAGAATTTCTGCTTTAAAAGGTTTGAATGGGTTTCTCCCTGTGATCTCTAGAAGCTCTAAATGTTATACAATCTACAGAAAGCATTTACCACAAGCTTTTCTTTTGTTGGAAATAAAAATAAAAATCACTGTTAAAAGTTATATCTAACATAAGATGTTGTATACTTCTGTACTATGCGCATATTTCAATTATTCACTTTGTTAGATGAAACCTAGAATTAATATACTGCCACTTCTTTCCAGTTAACTTTACTCCTGTAACTTGTAATAACTTTACTTTAACTTTTACCCGCCCTTTAATTTCATTGGTTAGAAGTTTTTCCACGTTTTTCCAAGCTACTTAAGAGGGCACATACTTTACACATTCTTCTTTATTCTCCATTTCAGTTAATCCTAATTACTATGTCCTAATCCCCTTTGTTGTACCCAAGCAGAGCTCATGTTTTGTATATATTTTGAAAAGTTGATTATCAGTTCTTGAGGAGTTTACATGTTTTAATACAGTTTGTAAAACACACAGCAAAACCTTGGCAGTTATCTATTTTTCTGTAGTCTTCTGCACCTTGCATATACGTTTGTTTATATTCTTTCATATCCTTCACCAGGGATAACGACATCTACAAACCTATTTTTTTCAGCGGTAAGCGCAGATTTTATACTTGAAATGTACGGATATATGTCGCAATACCATCACCACAAAGTAACCGATTATCAAGATAACTTGCGTTATCTATGCCGACACTTACTCTGGACAGTGGGATATTTCTTTGACTCAACGACAGCACGACAAGAGCGGAAATTAAGAGAAAAAACAAAGGGAGTAATTGTTAAAGAACGCATCAGAAAGAGAATCGGGGATCCTTGTTGAAAGCTCTCTTGAAATGACACTGAATTTAACCAACACAGAATTAAAGCAATTACTTTGCTATTAGAATGTGGTGCAGATACGAATGAGAGGGATGCAGTATGGAATCCGAAAAGGGCAATTTTGATACGTACTACTACTGTTTTGACACGTACTACTACTACATTGATACGTACTACTACTAAACTGATACGTACTACTACTGTTTTGATACGTACCACTATGAATGGAGTCCTTTTGAAGAGAGATTATCACGTTGCTGCCCCAAATGATCTTTGGCACATAACGGTAATCACAAGTTGATAAGGTAACATTTATTTGTGTTTATAATTAATAAATTTGAAATATAATTATATGATGCATGAAAATAAAAACTACATAAACAAAGAGTAATTTGACATAACAAAATATATAGTCATTTTACCAAATAAAATAAATGAATTATCTAAATGAAATGAATTGCATATTTATGTTAGCATCGTTTACAACGTGGGCTTTCATTTAAGTTTGTGGCTTTCACTCATTCAGTTGGAATGAATCCAATATCCCTGCCCAATATCATAATCATCCTTTGTTTGCATAGAAGACGGCCACAATAATTCTCCATGCACAGTGATCTTTGGCAAGTGTGACTGTCTGTTCTGCTTTAATGTCTTCTTCATACCCTAACATACATTGAATGTAGTTAACATAAGAGGTGCTGGGTTGTCCCGTTCTTCTTTTGCCGTGGGTTGGAATGTAGATAGCATATCTTCGAGCAAGCTCCTCCTCTGGGAGAGATGAAGGATCGTCCCAAGATTGTCAGCTGGCGATTCCTTACAATATACAAGTATTATTTTCCAAATGATTACCACAGCTAATCAGGCTTTGCGTCAAATCTAAGTTCTCGTAGTTTAATCTAGATAATAAAGTTATAAATCATAACTATTGATTACATTGTTCTTATCCAAATCCAAATTTGTTTCCTAACTTCTTATTTTGCCCTTTTTAGCTCAATGATGACTACATTGTTGAGGTTTTTAAGTGAAATGAATTAGTGAGCTTCTGTCAGCCATTTTTGCAATGTATCTAGTCAGGGGGTTTTGGTCCAAAATTTCGTAAATTATTTTAGACATTTATTACAATTAAACTTTGCTGTGTTTCGACTTTTATTTTGCGTTATTGCGTAAATTATTTTGAAACTTTGTTATTGTGTTATTTCTTAAATTATTTTGGAACTACTGTGTATATTGAAACTTTCCTGTTTTTTATTTGACTTTTAAAAAAAATTGTTTTGGACTTTGAATACAATATGGGTCGTAAGTCAAGCGTTGTATGGAAATGTTTTGATGTTGAGAATGAATTAGCGAAATGTCGTCTATGTGGTACAAAAGTTAGGCATGTTGAACGTTCAACAGGTAGCATGCTAAACCATCTTAAGTTTAAACACCCAGCTGAACTGCATAAAACGAAACCATCACAACCATAACTTGAACTCTTTTCAGCCTGCAAATGCGACTCAAGCAAGGGTGAAAAAATCACCAATTCTATTGCTAAGATGGTTGCTCTGGATTGTTTGCCTGTTAGTGTTTGTAAGGGCAAAGGATCTATTGAACTGATCAACTTTCTGGAACCAAATTATGTTGTACCTTGTCGGAAAACTGTCACTGCAAGGTTACATAACCTGTATGAAGCAAAGAAAAAGGAAGTGAAATGCAAATTATTTGATGCAGAGACTGATTTTGACCACAGATTGCTGGTACAGTATCAATATGGAATCGTATATTACGACGACAGTCTATTGCCTGGACACTACTTGGAACCACGTTAACTTCACTTTGGATACGCTCCCAGCTAGTGGGGAGAGCGCAGATGATGCAAGGCATACTGCTACCAATCTAGCAAACGAAATAAGGAAAACTTGTGAAAAATGGGAAATAGATGAAAAACGTTTTAGTATTGTGCATGACAATGCAAGCAATGTAAAGGACATTGGTAATTCTTTTAACGTGACGGATGTGGGCTGTGCAGCACACACACTGCAACTTTGTGTAAACTCGGGACTAAATTCTTTGCACAAACTTAAAGTGTTATGTGAAGGGGTCTCACAGCTTGTTCGACATTTTAAGCGCAGCACTGTGGCAACAAATGCT
>JAIGNY010000575.1:5000-42500 GCA_020152595.1 Chiridota heheva | reverse complement strand
TTTCCATTTTTATTCCCAAGAAAGTTAAGGAAGCCTAAAGCTTAGGCCCTTTTTCAGAACATTGCATGTCTGAGGGATTACCCAACCATCTATTTTATTGATCTAGTCTCAGCTGCCTGAACTTGTTCTCACTCATGGCAATTGTTAATTTTTCAACTTGCTACCTAATCCTATTGTTGGTGATTATAACTATGCCTAATCTATTCTATCGTATTGAGGAGTTTTTACAATTAAGACCTGCTGTTACTCAGAGACTTGATAGGAATATTTACTCTTCACTTAGGAAATTGGGGATCTGCTCGGTTAATCCAACAAAAAGAGGATATCGTGCTTTCTCCAAAAAGCAATCTCCTATATCTCGTATTGTGACTAACAGAGCACAAAGACTCCTTAGCACAGTTGGTGCTACAAACCACCAAAACCTTATAAAGATTTCTTCTGTTTCCAACAACTCATTTGCATCTAACGTTAAATTTTCTGTATGGAATGCCAATTCTGTGAAAAATAAAGTTCCTTCTGTTTGTGACAAGGTTGTGTCAAACAAAATTGACATATTTGCTATTACTGAAACCTGGTTTACTGGTGATGTTCGTGATTCCCATGCCACTGCAGACATACGTAATACTCTGCTTGATCATGCCCTCTACCATATACCTAGATTGTCAAAAGGTGGGGGAGGTGTTTGTATTGTACTGCGTAAAGGTTTTAATGCAAGGCAAAACTGTCACGAATCTTTCAAATCATTCGAAATCATTGACCTAACCATCTGTTCAAATGGCATTTCCATTAGACTTGTTCTTATTTATCGCCCACCACCAAACAAAAAGAACAAGCTTACTTCTGCCATATGTATGTGTGAATTCTCCACACTTCTTGAAACCCTGACAAGATGTCATGGCCACCTGCTTATAGCAGTGGATTTTAATTTTCACGTTGATGATTGTAAAAACCGTGATGCTATAGCTTTTTTAGATTTACTGGATTCTGCTGGTCTGCAGCAGCACATTAACGTTGTTACGCATTGCAAGGGACATACCCTTGATCTTATTATTACACATAAGGATGATTGTCTGCTTTTAAATGTTAATGTCAACCTTGAACTTCCATCTGACCATGCTGTCTTATCTTGTCACATTGGGCTTAAACGCCCTCCTCCAACCAAGCGAACAATTCACCACCGTAACTATAAAAACATTGTACTTGATGATCTCAAGCGTGACATCCAATTGTCGTCCCTGTACACGGATCCTCATCAAATGCTGAAGAATTAACCTTACAATATGAACACGTCTTAAAGAATCTCATCAATAAGCATGCACCTGAGAAGTCCCGATCAGTCACTTTACGACCTCATGCCCTTGGTTTTCTGACTCATTGCATGAAGCTAAGCTACAGCGAAGACGTGCTGAACGAAAATGGAAGAAAACTAGTTTAGAAGTACATCGGCAAATTCTTGAAGCTAAAACCTCTGAGTACCGTGAACTTTGACTCGGCCAAATGTGACTATCACTCTACACAAATTGCAACCTGCGATCAGCGTAAATTGTTTAAACTTGTTGATTCCATGTGCGTTGCTAAGTCCAACTCTCCATTGCCTAGCCATGACTGCCCACAAAAAGTTAGCAGAGGACTTTGAGGACTTCTTTGAGAACAAAATTATTTTGCTTCGTTCTCAACTGGATAATGTGACACCCCCATCAATGCCTGTGGACCCAAAACCATATATCACTAGCACATGCTCACATTCTCTTGATAAATTTTGTCAACTGAGTGATGCTGATGTACGTAAAATGATCCTGCAGATGCCAAACAAATCATGTTCAATTGATCCCTTACCAAGTTGGATCCTAAAGGATTGTCTTGACGAGCTATTGCCAGTTTTGTCAAAGATTGTAAACATGTCACTGAGTTCTGGCACTTTCCCATCAACCTTGAAATCTGCCATTGTCACTCCTACCATCAAAAAACCGTCCCTGGACACAGAAATTCTCCAAAACTATCGTCCTATTTCCAACTTAAAATTTCTTGCAAAATTGATAAAAAAGGCTGTTTCTTTGCAACTACAAGATTACTTGTGTGCCAACTCACTACAAAACTCCCTCCAATCTGCCTACCGCAAGAATCACTCAAGAGAAACTGCCCTGTTACGCATTTACAATGATCTTCTCCTTGCTACTGATGACCACAAAGAGTCACTTCTTGTCCTTCTCGACCTTAGTGCAGCATTTGACACTATTGACCATCAAATTCTGTTTAATAGGCTGCATACTGTGTACGGTTTGGATGGAATCACTCTCAATTGGATGAAATCATATTTTGCAAACCGCTCGCAGGTTGTAACCATTAAGGATAAAAACTCTTCGCCCCGGTATCTTGACTATGGAGTGCCTCAAGGATCAGTAATCGGACCACCTGTTTTTACATACTATACTTCCCCTATGGAAAGCATTATCACATCTCATGGCCTGCATGGGATGATTTATGTAAATGACACACAGGTTTATGTGTCAATGAATAGAAACGAAAAAGATCAGAGTATTGCAAAGCTTGAATCGTGTGTAGAGGAAATCAAGTTATGGTGTGCAGACAAGAAACTAATTCTTAATGATAGTAAAACTGAAGTAATTCATGTTTCGTCACGTTTTCTAAGCACTACTCCAGTTTCCTCTGTTATGATTGGTAATTCATGTATATCTCCTGTTTCCTGTGTTAAAGACCTGGGTGTTATTTTTGATGATAAGCTTACACTGTTGCCACATGTAAATAATATATGCCGCTCCGCTTCACTTGCCATCAGAAAAATCAGCCAAATTCGTAAATATCTTGATCAAAAGTCGACTGAGACACTTATTCACGCATTTGTATCATCCAGACTTGATTGTTGCAACAGTATCTTATTGGACTTCCTTCTCAACAAATCTCAAAGCTTCAGCGCATTCAAAACACTGCTGCCAGATTAGTTACTCTCACAAGTAAGAAATCTCACATTAAACCCATCCTCTACCAACTTCATTGGCTTCCTATATGTGAAAGAATAAAGTACAAGCTTCTCACCCTCACATACAAAGCCATCCATGGTCTTGCTCCAAATTATATTTCCAACTTAATCACGTTACAATTACCAACTCGCTCACTTAGATCTAACAGTGCTGTTTTCCTAAAGCCGCCAAAAATTAACACCAAAACTTACGGTGAACGTTCTTTTCAATCTGCAGCCCCCAAACTCTGGAACATTCTCCCAATCTACATCAGAAATGCCCCTAATTTAGATATTTTTAAGAGTGTATTGAAACACACACCTTTTTATGGGTTCCCCTCATTGGACCTTATAACTTTATCCTGCTTGTATCTTTTTAAGTATGGTTTTTTGTTCTCTTACTGTTTGTATCTTAAGGTTTTCTCATGTTATATTTGTTTATGTAAAGCGCATTGAGACCGTTTGGTATAATGCGCTATATAAAACTGTATTATTATTATTATTATTATTATTATTATATAAATATATTTATACATATATATATATATATATATATATATATATATATATATATATATATATATATATATATATATATATATATATATATATATATATATATATATATATACATATATATAATATATACACACATATATATAGGCAAATCATGTCATCATTGGTATGATTTAAAAAAGAAAAGAATAGACTTCAAATTTGAATAACTTGACAATTGATTAAGACAGTATGATAAGATAGTTATTAACCCTTACTCTACAAGCACTTTTTTTTTAAATGCGATTGGGATGTGGAGTCAACGATGGTGAACCCAAAACGCAATGATATCTCCACGTGGTAGAAGAAGGGGTAATCAAGGGCTGATTATTGAAGGGTCCTCTATCTTCCAAGCGCAGAGTCGAGCTTATTCCGCTTCAGTGACCTGCTGGGCCGCCCACCGGAATCATGCTGCATATATTTTTGGAGTTGGCGCACTTGTCGCGGCTTCATTAATCCTTACTCTACCTGCATTTTTTTTAAATGAGCTCGGGAGGCGGAGTCAAAGATAGGAAACCCAAAACGGCGATGATATCGCCACGTCGTAGAGTAAGGGTTAATCAGGGACTGATTATTAAGGAATCCTCTTGTCTTCCAAGCAGCAGAGCCGGGATCGTACCGCTTTAGTGACCCGCTGGGCCGCCCAACGGGATCATGCTGCATATATTTTCGAGTTGGCGCACTTGTCGCGGGTTCATTAACCCTTACTCTACCAACACTTTTTGAAAATGCGCTCGGGAGGCGGAGTCAAATATGGGGAACCCAAAACGGCGATAAATCGTCGCGTGTGGTAGAGTAAGGGTTAATTTTCTATCATATACAATACTAGAACATTTGTTTTTGTCTCCTACATTTCTACAGATTCCAGAGAAAGCTTCCTTTCTATGCATCAAAAGAATAATCCTGTGGATACAGAAATGAAAATAAATCATGTGTTCTCAGTTGAACATTGTTGGGTGCAAGTGAAATTTTAGATTTGCACATGCAATGTTTTGGCTGTTATCACTGATATGTCATCATTGTATTATGCTGGACTCTGGAAGGACTGTTTTCGTCTAGATGCCTCATCGGGAGGAATTGTTCGTGTTTTGCCAACTATGGGACGTGGTATGAGTTTTGGAAAATAAGTTTTTACTTCTTTGCAGGTATTTTTATATTTATGTGTTCATGTTCATATACTGGGGAGAATGTCTAGGATATATGTGTTATATTGTGATTAAATAGGTTTCTCAGGATATGTCAATTATCACGGTATCGTGATATCTTTTTGCTATAAACGAGATGAAATTTGCATCTTTGCACATATTGTTATTTGTCCTATTTCCAATGTATACATTTTGAAAATGTTTCGTTTCCTTGAGAAATTGGTTAATATTGCCATTTTGATGAACTAAAAGTTCAAAATACTACTAATTCATTCTTAACATAATAATCTTTTCATGATTGGGAAAGCAGCATTCCAACTTTAACGTGTTCATATTATTCAATACTTTTCCTGTACTAGTTCTGCAATTTTTGTTTTCTTTATTTATTCCCAGTATAAATTATGTACAATTTATAAATAGAAAAATACAATAATACAACAACATACAATTAAAAAAATTAATAATAATAATAAATAAAAAGTAAACCAAAGGAAATAATGTAGCAAATAAGACTATAAAACGCTTAAAGATATGAAAATGAATACAAAATGATTAGTTAAAAGGGTTATAATTAGGGTCTAAAATACCAAAATGTATAAAAAATCGCAGCTTTATATACTAATGAATTTTATGTTGTTCTAAAACTTCAGATGGTGGCTGGGTTTCTCAGATTATAATATGTTTTATTGTACATGGATGTTATTTCTAGATTTAATGGGTGGTCTTTTGTTGAAACTATGTTTTGGGCAAGTATGTCAAATTCTTTCTTTGCTGCATCGTTTACTTTATTTGTAAGTAAATCACGGTCCAAACAAAATATATTGACACAATATCTCAAGAAACTTTTAATTCTATTTTTGTTTTTAACTTTAAAATAAATGGTACCAAACTGTGACTGCATAAATGATATGAGGCAAAATGGAGGCTGTACATATCTTCATCCTAGTTTCAGAAGGGAAATAAGAAAAAATATAGGTTAATGTAGAGACAATATAATACAGTTTGGACAACATCTTTGAAATATGGTTAAAAAACGATAACTTATCATCGATGCAGAATTCCAGATAGGTTGTACAGGACGTACGTTTGACACAATCACCACAAATAACGGTTCTCTCATTCTTTGTTTCAATCAACCCTTTATGTTTTATGTTTATAATTTCAAAAACCATTTCCTTTGATTTTCTTGGGTTAAGGAGCAGATTGTTTTCTCCACACGTATCCACAACTCTGTTGACAGAATTTTGATAGTCATCTTGATTTTTGCAATGGGTCTGCTTAGAGATATTGCACGAAATGGTGGTGTCATCAGCATATTTGACAACGGCACAATTTGAGTCTGAACGAATTTCAGCAGTATATATAGTAAATAAAAATGCAGAAAGTGGACCTCTCTGTGGAACACCAATTTTGATTTCTGATTGATCAGAGTACCCTTTTTGTAGTTTTACTTGTCTAGACTATCCTTGTAGGAAGTCCGCCAGCCAGTAAATAAGCCACTTTTCTTCAATGAAATTGGTTAAGTCACTAATTATATGATTTGGCAAAACTGTGTTAAAGGCACTTGAAAAATCAAGAAACAAGACTTTGGAAACGGTTGTATCTTTCTTATTTAGACCTGAAACTATACCATGGATAAGAGTAAGTACGGCATCAGTACACAAAACGCCTTTTTTATATGCAAATTGGTTTTGGTGACCCCTTGTAATTATAGACTGCATTATATATGATAGCAGTATTTTCTGCATGCAATTAAGCCCGATACTTGAAATATCAATAGGTCTGTTATCATTCACTGAAGCAGGTTTACCTATTTTAGGTACAGGTGAAGTTTTGGCAAGCTTCCAGACTGATGGAATGGTACTTTAGTCGATACTCTTGTTATATATTACAATAAAGATATCAGCTAACTCATTTGAACAGTGTTTGAATACCCATCATGGAATATTATCAAACCCTGAAGCAATACCATGCTTTACACGTCCAAATTGCTTCCTGACTTCCTCCTGTACTATCTTAGGAATCGTATCAATAGTCGTATCAGGTAAATGAAAAGTAATGTCTTTATTTACTGCATTATTAAAGCGTCCAAAGTGTTCACTCAATTTTCAGCCAAAATTTGCAGATATGCCTTCACCATCATGTATATCAGTTGGATTCTTCATGGATTTCAAGAAGCCCCAGAAAGACGAAGAAGAGGCTATGTCTTTAAAATAATCACTTCTAATCTTGTGAACATGTTTATTAACGGTCCTTTGTATCTTATTCATTAAGTTTGAGTTTCCAGCCTCGATTGCAATTATTGTATTCGTCTCTAAATGTCTAATGTTGTCATCAGCAGGCAACCTCATCATCATCTTCCAAATGGGTATGGATTTTAAACACATACAGAGATAGCTTAAAGTGGCCCTGCCATGCCTTTCTATAAAATAAAAAAAAGAGGAGATTTAACCTGATGTAGGTTTTTCATATCCCTAAAATCAGTAGTCCGTTAAGAAGTCCTGGTTTTAAATCCATTTTCATGACGAAGATGGACTTATTGCTTACTCCAAATGAAAGTTTAAAGGGATTTGTGACGTCATAACAGTTTGCAACGTCATTTCAGGGACTGCTGATCGTAAACAATGCATCGCACACATACTAATCACGTACAAATAGCGTATGATTACGAAAGTTTTTTCGGGCTGTTCAGATCTTAATTTGTCATTTTCAAGTTCAAGCTATTATAAAAATGATTTGGAAATAAATGAAGAATATTCTCATAATAAAGGGGATGTCGTTCCGTTTCAATTTGAACAACTTGCAGACGAGAAGGAAGGATCAGACTTACAACCCTTACACGGTTTTACAGACTATGCCTGCGTAGTCGGCATGAAATTCTAACTGTTTCTCGAGTGATATTTTGTTAAACATAATCAAATTGAAGTGTTTGCAACAACATCTACTTCTTTTTTTTTACGTCTAATGGAAATGTAAAATTTTATTTATCAATGTTCAAGTCTCTGTCGCTTATTGTTTAGTCAACAGGCCTACGTGATCTGAAAGTCTCTGTCGCTTGAAGTTTAGTCAACAGGCTTACGTGAACTGAATTCATTGCATTTATGCAATTCCACATTTGCGTTTTTTCACTTGTTTTGAATGTTTTTGAAGAAATTTTGTTAGTTTATTTTTAAAGTTTTGATATGCTAAAAGGGACGGCTTGGCATATGGACACACTAATTACAATTCAGTTCTAATTTATCGGTTTTACTTCCTTCGATCATATCCCATACTACATATATATAATAAACCATAGAATCTTTTAAGTGATGTAGCCTAGTCGGTTTTGGCATCATTTTTTTAAGCGATAGCTTATGAGTCTTTTTTTCCTCCTCTGTTTCTTTCATTTGAATTTTTATTACTCGCGTAAATATTTCATGTCAGAGACAATGCTGTCAAAATACTGTTTAAATCGAACAGAAGAGGGGTAACAATCTGGCGTGAGCTAAATATAACAGTGAGAAAATTAAATTAAACAAAAATATATTATAAACTGACATGGCTTTGTTAACATGTTATCATACTGAATGAAGAACTGAGTAGCTTTAATCAAGTCACTTTTGAGCAGAGAGGAAAAGTCTTTCGAATTTGATAGTATTTTGTAAGAATAACATCAGCATGGTTTTTTACCAATTTGTCTCATTGTCTTGTATCATACATGTATATGAATGAACGTCTAAATCCATAAAAATATTACATTAACATTCATTTTTAATATTTCTCCTGTTTTTAAATCTCAATACAATATTCAATGTCATTCTATTTTTCAGATTTTTTGTGCAGATCAACCCAGGGTCAGAGAAAGGGTAAAAAAACAGTGAAAGAAGTATTGAAGCATTCGCACTAAAGTACTTGCCTTGGCCAATACCATAACAAACTTCCACAGTGGGTGGATTGTATAAAGAGTATTAAGTCTTTACAGGATTATTCCCATGAATTTTCAAATTATTTATATGATTCAGGACAATAAAAGAAACAAATTTATTTCCTTTATTGTACAGTCTCAATCATATACATGATTATGATATTTCATGGGATTTTTTTTTATTTTTAGAAGTTAGTTAGCCATTTAAAAAAGGATTAATGGGGTTATGAACATGTAATGACATGTCAGCGTTATTTACTTCAAAAACATTTTAAAATCTGTTCGAAAATGGTCATTTGACTGTTTCTTAAAGCAACACTTGACTAAAAAGTGAGGGCACTTTTCTTGTGCAAATTTTAAAGATATGTCATCTAATACATATGCATAAACTTCATGCTTCCATAGACCACAGATGTCGTGAGGGCAAAGGTCACTTGAATATTCATATTAACCAGAAAATTTCCACCCATTAGAGTCAACAAAAATAAATATTCATATGGCCGCGCCAACCCATTCGGATTTTCTATTGGACAATGTATCGAGGGCATGCCGTCTGTTATGCAAATAAAGGTGGCGTGACACATGATACGCACTGCACTTACAACAAAAAGGCTGTTGAATGGTAAACAAATAATGGAGCGGCAATGCTGCTAGCTAGCTCCACTGCACTGTCAGACCGTGCATCACTATCATTTGACAGGTCCCAGGGAAAAGTGTTTAAATATTAATAAAGGTTTTCTGCGATGTTTCGTTTTTTCATAGTAATATGCCTCGGTCTGTTTTCAACCATTTTCGTGCAATGCGACCAGCCAGTTGTTGTTAATCATGGAGTCCTAGATGGTGCACCTAGTATAAGTAATTTAGTTACATTGATTAAGAAGGTAAGTTTGGTGCTCTCACGCTAGTGGAGGCCCAGTATTAAAAGTTGATAAGGTTTGCGGATCAAGTTTGCTCAACCTAGGCCCACTCAAATTATTATGGAAATCAATATACAATAAGTGAGTATTATATAAAAAGTAAAAACATTGCATAAACGAATACATAGAAGATACGAATGGTAAAATTTGCTGAAGTCCTTTACGGATCTCATTCAAACATAGCCTGACCATAATACTGGACATGTACGTTTTAACTTTGAACAAGCATTGACATCACAAAGTTCCAAGGGGGGACGTTGTTTCCCATTACAATTTTGTGTACCCTTTGACAGTCCCAAATAACAAAACTTGCATTAAAAATATCACAGATAACTTTGATTTTAAATATGAACTGTTCTATTTGCTACCATTTTGACATAAATCAGTTTAAAATTCGTATTTTGGTCAATGTTTCACTTTCAGTAGGCCTACAGTAAACCTCTTTGATGAACTTATTTCATCTGAAGTGGTTTTGGTTGGTGTAAATTAAATGTTAAATGTTATTTTATGTGAAATTGTGAATTGTTTTTAATTGTTGTTAAGTAGCTCATTAGTTGTTCTGCTCCCTAAAGTTTCAAACAGTCAGACCCGACCTGATACATAACCAGGTTGGGTCAGATTTTTCCTCTTAATTTTCTTTATTCTGAAAATCTTAGTTGTTGTGGAAGTTGGTGCTGAGTATCGTATTAGCAATGGATGAAGTCCTTATTGTGTGGTCATTCTAATTAAGATACAGCGGTCTCACTATTTTCTACAGTAAGCTTGTGGTTATGATTTGCTGGAACAAATTTTTAAGGAGAAGGACAAGTCATGTGTTTTATCTGAATTGATTTTGTATGTGTTTTAGTGAACTGATATTGTATGTATTAATTTCAATGTGGTTTGATTAACTGTTATTTTCAGTCCGACACTTCATACTCTAATGTCATGCACTCTGAATCTCTGATTTAGGAGTATAAAACTTATGCCAGGGCTGATTTGTAGGAGGGCTTAATACACCTGGTAGTACCATTGTTCTGATGCCAGCCATGTTAGTGATGGCTGGCCGTCCGAGGGTACTACAAAAGCATATACCCTGCTGTGCTGTTTAAAACGCTGTGTTAAAACATAGGAAAACCTGTTTTAGGATATTTATGAAAACTAAATTAATTTACCTTCTTTTTCGCCGACAATGATGTTTTCAAAAACTGTTTTTACAGTATTTTTAGTTATTACTTTTATCGAAGCATTTACTGGGCTATTTTTCTTTGCATAAAAATCGATCAGTTCAAAACATTGGTATCGGAGCTATTACATTTTAGTAGGGGTAATACTAACAAAATACTATTGTATTATCTAAACATTTCTTGATGTTTTATGTATTTGTTTTTGCACATAAAATTATACGAACACAAAAATTGTTGTTAGCGAAAAATCAACCTGCAGCTCAGTGAAACATCCTAAACTTATTTGCAGAGATTTTGATCCGAGTGAAATTCGAGTATTTGAAACATTTTTAGCGAATTTTGGAATCCAAAATTTGCTAATAGCTACGCAACAGTATGAACTGTTGTTGTATCAATCAGGGAGTTGTTAAGAACTCCCTGCATCAACATATCGACCTATTTAAGGCAAACACAGCAACACAGCAAAATATCCCAAAACGCTCAGATTATGATAGACGCTGCAAAAATCAGAATAAATCTGGGCGAGAATCTGGCTCTTGAATTGGTGATCGCTTGAGCTTCAATCCCTTAAAGGGATGTTGAGCTAAAAATTTAGTTAATTTTTAATCATCAATTTTCTACAACGTGTGAATTTTCAAAAACATAGGAATTGTATACCAGCTATACAATCCTTGTATGGTAATCCCAATGTCAATCCGTACTGAGGAATGTGTATAATAACTAGGCTTAGTCCCCTTGTTAGAAATTGACCTAAGTTTGGTGGAGCTCAGCCCTACCCCTCCTCCCCTCCCCTCTAACCCCCCCCCCCTCTTTACCCTCCTAGCCCTCTCCGAAAATGAAGAAATCTCTATTAAATCAATTGATTGTGCTTTTCTTTAATTCAAAATTTGTAAAATAACCAAAATGAAATATCACAAAGGCAATGACACTCATTCCTGTTGTGACTGACGCCATATTCTATGAATCAATGATACTCATTTCTGTTGTGACTGACATCATGTTCTATTAATCAATGATACTCATTCCTGTTGCGACTGATGCCATATTCTACGAATCAATGATATTCATTCCTGTTGTGACTGATGCCATATTCTATGAATCAATGATACTCATTCCTGTTGTGACTGGCATCATATTCTATGAATCAATGATACTCATTCCTGTTGTGACTGACGCCGTATTCTATTAATCAATAAGACTCATCCATGTTGTGACTGATGCCATCTTCTATGAATCAATGATATTTGGTCCTGTTGTGACTGACATCATATTCTATGAATCAATGATATTCATTCCTGTTATGACTGACACCATGCTCTATGAATCAATGATACTCATTCATGTTGTGACTGTTGCCATATTCTATTAATTAATGATACTCATTTATGCTGTGACTGACGCCATATTCTATGAAGCAATGATACACATTCATGTTGTGACTGATGCCATATTCTATGAATCAATGATACTCATTCATGTTGTGACTGACATCTTATTCTATGAATCAATGATATTCGTTCCTGTTGTGACTGACACTATATTCTATGAATCAATGATACTCATTCATGTTGTGACTGACATCTTATTCTATGAATCAATGATATTCATTCCTGTTGTGACTGACGCCATATTCTATGAATCAATGATATTCATTCCTCTTGTGACTGATGCCATATTCTATTAATCAATGATATTCGTTCCTGTTGTGACTGACACTATATTCTATGAATCAATGATACTCATTCCTGTTGTAACTGACACTATATTCTATGAATCAATGATACTCATTCCTGTTGTAACTGACATCTTATTCTATGAACCAATGATATTCATTCCTGTTGTGACTGACGCCATATTCTATGAATCAATGATATTCATTCCTCTTGTGACTGATGCCATATTCTATTAATCAATGATATTCGTTCCTGTTGTGACTGACACTATATTCTATGAATCAATGATACTCATTCCTGTTGTGACTGATGCCATATTATATGAATCAAAGATATTAATTCCTCTTGTGACTGACATCATATTCTATGAATCAATTATATTCATTTCTGTTGTAACTGACGCCATATTCTATGAATCAATGATATTTGGTCCTGTTGTGACTGACATCATATTCTATGAAACAATGATACTCATTCCTGTTGTGACTGATGCCATATTCTATGAATCAATGATATTCATTCCTGTTGTGACTGACGCCATATTCTATGAATCAATGATACTCATTCCTGTTGTGACTGATGCCATATTCTATGAATCAATGATACTCATTCCTGTTGTGACTGATGCCATATTCTATTAATCAATGATACTCATTCATGTTGTGACTGACGCCATATTCTATGAATCAATGATACTCATTCCTGTTGTGACTGACGCCATATTCTATGAAACAATGATACTCATTCCTGTTGTGACTGACGCCATATTCTATGAATCAATGACACTCATTCCTGTTGTGACTGACGCCATGTTCTATAAATCAATGATACTCATTCCTGTTGTGACTGACACCATATTCTATGAAGCAATTAATTGATTGCACACTAATTGTAAGAGCTTCATAGCTATTGGTAGGAATCTCCGATTACTGTTTCTTTGTAAGCCCCCTTTGTTATTTGTTTTTATATAAATCAGCCCTAAATTATGCATATTAATAGATAATTGATTTACACACTTAATTAAGCAAATTCAATAGATAATAATGTTTGTTTTCAAAAAAATTGCCCTGAAATTTTAGGCAATTTGATTCTTGGTATGTCAGACTTTCATATTTTTAGTTGCAAATCAGCACACTAAAATTTCGAATTTGTTTTTACACATTGTGAGTATCATTACTCAGCTATCATAAAAGGATACAATTTTTTGTAGAAAAGAATGTAGTATAAGTGTTCTTCTTTTCTAATTGGAACTTACTGCATGGAATTTTAGCCGTATAAAAAGTTAATGTGTACCAAGCAATTTATCCACCATATACCAGGTTCCCCCAAAAATTGAATATCAAACTTTAAGTTCCGAGAATTTGTTTAAATATCTGCAATTTTGAATTACTACTATAATTGAGTGCAATAATACATGTAATTGTTCATGTTCATGCACACATACAGTAGATTGTAATTATTTTATTTAGTGCTGTCACGACATGGCTGTATTACGTATCGATTATCGTGGAGAAAAATATCGAGATATATCGTAGTATCGCGATTCTTTTCAAGAAAACTGACTCACCACTCAAATTGTTAATATCACTAACGTTTATAATCATGGAGTTAAATTTACTCCATGATATGATGAACATAAGAACAAATGATATGCAGATCTAGCAGACGACATGATTGCGTGACTGTTACGTTCATTATGCATCCCGCACGTATTTGGTAATTAAGCCAACGTGACCATGAATCATTGGAGTGAGCCTGAGTGGCACATTTTGGATCAATTTTTCGTTCTTTTTGCGCGTGCCTGTATTCCCATTTATACAGACTTGTATCTGTATTCCCATTCATACATCACATGAACGTCTTTCATTTGTGTGTTTTGTTACAGATATCGTAGAAATACTACCCACAGTATGGGTTGTAGCTATTTTAATGCATGGTGATGCCTAAAGTGAAACCAGATGTTGAAGTTAATAATAGTATCATATTAAAACAAACAAGCCACTACCAAGTTTGCATTGAAAATTCAGAAGAATTTTCAACAAACGTTGTCAGACTCCTAGTTTGATTTAGAAATGGGCAGGGTACTAGACTTGTTGAGGGGCACATTAATGCACGCGAAGCGCTGCGTCTTTTCAGCATGGAGTCCAGGGGCTCAATCACATGGTTGAATAAGCTCTGGGATTTTAGCTATAATCATACCTCAGATTGAAACTATTCTGATTGATAAGGACCATTCATGAGCCAAAGAGGACAATTGCTTACTATGCTATCATTATGTATCTATAAAAGGTATTTCATTTATGAGGTTAATTAAGATTATTAAGTTTTAAAAAATAAAACAAAATCTATAAAATAAAATAAATACAATTTCTCATGAGGGGCAGGGCAGACCTCAGGGGGTAGGGCGGACCCCAGGCTGGTAGGGCGGGCCCACAGCGGGGTAGGTCGGGCCGCCCCTGTAAAACAGCAAAGCTAGGGGTCTGGTTGTGATGTATGCAAAAGTAAGCAACTCAAAACTTTTTAAATAATTCTTTAAAATTCTGTTTTTATTTTTTGTCACTGAAAACCATCAGATTACTATCTCCCACTAATTTTTGATTGAGGATATGAATGGAGATTACAAACTTTGTGGGCATGTTAAAGTGCTCCGTATTAAATAACGTTGGAGAATGGTAACGGATTTTAAAAACAGGAAATATATGGGTTTTCTCATTTTAATTCCACAAAATTCAAATGACATTTGCAGAATTGATCATAAATAAGGTCCTAAAATTCAAAAGTAAAAATCAATTTTCAACAGAGTTTTATGAAAGTTTTGATATTTTTATGGTTTATGACTATTTTTTTCTTCACAAGTTATTGCTGTCTGTCCATAGATCTTTAAAAAAGATACTGTAACATCAAATATCCTTGACAGTGGAGTCTGTTTTGCCAAAAGATTGCCTTCCACAATGAGAATAATTGATCTCTTCTTTCATTTACATTAGTAGAACATGTGTGCAAAATGATGTAACGTCAGGGATGTACTATATATACGGTGATCATTATGTCTTTATATCAATGTGTGTCTTGTGACTTACAGTTGCAAAGTTCAATACATATTTTTTTTTTTAACAAAAGTCATACAATTTCTTATCTCATGGGGGCAAGGCTAGTAATTTTAATGTAACCTTGCATGCTTCGGATCACAGGATATTCTGCTTGAGAATTTAAATTTGTAAGAAAAGAGACTTGGAATTAGACTGAAGTTTTAGCCCTCCTTCCTTTTAAGACTTCCTTCTTTCCTGCTTGTTCCCTTGCATGTCTCATGACTTGACTGATCATAATTAAGAATTTCATAGTTAAATATGACTCCCCCGCTTTCTAAGCCCACCCCCCTTAGCAAAACCACTGTTGTATTTTACCCTTGGAAAACTTTCTAGCTGAGTCATAGGCCTACTTGTTTCAGGCTCAGTGAAAGCAAAGTCTATTATGAGCAATGGTAGTACCAACATATTGTTGGCATGTGTGTGTGTGTATTGGGAGGGGGTAGGGTGAGACAGCTGCATTAATGTTAAATCTAAATATAACATCCACTTACAGGATAATTTTTAAATTTTTATAGGAGTGCAAAGCATTAGCTAAATCTATTAAAAATTATGAAAGGTAAGGAAGTAATCATTGATGATCAGTTAACGATCAGCCATTTTAAGAGCTTTTAGAATTTTTACATAATAATATGCAAATTTCTGAGGCATGTTTTAGCAACCTTCATATTTTCTTATATACTATGATTCCACCGTTTTTTTTTTTGTCATTATACCTTTATGGGGCACACCAAATTTGTACCATACAGTATATGAAATCAATTCTAGCAGGCATGCACTTTCTGAAACCTTGAACTTGGTATTGAAAAAGATTTATTTGTTTCCGAAATACAAAGACTTGCGAAGTTCTACCCCAAATTTTAAGCTCTTTTCAATAGACTTTTCAACTATTGACCTTGAACAATACATACTATTTTGAAATGGTATGGAAATTCATCCCCCACTTGTGACTTTCCCCACTTGTAACTTTTCCCCACTTGTGACTTCCCCACTTGTGACTTTGCCCCCCACTTTTGGTATGCAAATAACGCCCATGGTTAACTTCTCTTCAATAATTATATGAGGCTCGATACTATAAGAAAAAATCAGCTGTAAATTGGTTTAAAGGAGTTTTAGGTCAAAAAGTGAGAAGTCGTTTTGACCAAGTCACAAGAATTTTGAAATCACGCTGGTCTAATTTTAAAATTAACAAATTAAGAAAATTACATAAGTGTTATCAAGAAATAATTATGATTAATATCATCATGTGCACAAAAAGTGTGTCTCAATAATCTTGATACTCGAGAAAAATACGCTCCCATTTTTTGCTCCTTTATGTACATTGTACATGTAAGCCTCTTGGGGTCACTAGTATTTAATGAAACAGCAATATGTACATTATTTGTTCTTTTGGCAGACTTACAGTCCAGTTGTTCTAATTCATGGAGTACTGAGCTCTGCAAAAAAATTAGACGATCTGAAGGAAATGATTGAGAAGGTTCGTACATATCAAAGTGTCTGAGATGCCAATTTTTCCTTCAATTTTTTTAAATACGTACGATTATATTTTCACACTTAAAGTTTCCACTTGTTGAAAGATTAATTTGTTGTGTCTTTACATTGTAAGTCTCTCTGTAGATTTTCACATTGGAAAACAAGATTGAAATTTTCAAAACCTTTCAAGCTCCCAAACCTGGTTGGAAGTCCAAGGAGGGTGGGGGAATCTTAAAGAGTTAGTTTATATTGGGTTCAAGTAAGTCCATCTTATATAAAAGAAGACTCTAAAGGGGAAATAAATCATTCCAAAATCTGATTCCATTAAGGAGATATTTAAGTTTAAAGTTTGCTATTATTTGTGTAGAAATGAATGAAATCAAACAAGTTGTGATCAGTGGCGTGGTGGGTCTTGTTTTACTGGGGACGGATGGTGGACATGGGGGGGGTGGGGGGAGTAGAGGGGGGGCAAGGACATGTTGGCACCCCACCCCGAAATAAAAATGCTCTTTAAGTGAACGTGCACATAAATATAAATTGGCATGCACCGTTTATATGGCACTATTTAGGAAATTGCATAAAATCAATGTTTCAAATCTAGGGACAAAGGAAAATGGAAAATTTCCTCAAAATTAAGCAAACTTCCGCAGAATGAAGGAAATTTCCAAAAAATGAAGAAAAACTTCCTAAATATTGAAGAAAATATCCCCAAAATGAGAAAATTTCCGCTTAATTGAAGAAAAACTTTGAAAAATATTGAAGACAATTTTCACAGAATGAACGAAATTTTCCGAAAATTTAAGATTTTTTTTTAATTATTGAAGAAAAAGAAATTTCACGAAAATTGAAGAAAACTTCCCAAAATGCCGAAAATGTAAAGAAATTAATTAAAAATATGAATAAAAATAACGAAAGAAAAAAAATCCTAAATATTCAACAAAACATCCCCAATCAAAATGAAGGAAAATTAACGAAATGGAGGCAAACTTTCCTGAAAATGAAAAAAATCCAAAAATGAAGGAAATTTTCCAAAAATTCAAGAAAAACTTCCTAATTATTGAAGAAAATATCCCCAAAATGAAGGAAATTTTCTGAAAATTGAAGACAATTTCTTAAATATTGAAAAAAATATCCCCAAAATGATGGAAATTTCCTGAAAATGGAAGCAAATTTTCCCCAAAATGAAGGAAATTTCCTTAAAATTTATTGAAAATTCCCAGAAATTGAAGAAGATTTTTCGGAAATTGATTAAGATTTCCCGAAGAAAAAAAAAAAATGGGGCGGGGAAGGTGTAAACTGGTACTTGTTTAAATTGTATTAACTCTATAGGCATGATATAGGAGAGAAGACCGCGAAGAACTGGTGGAGACCTAAGGGTTTCCGGGAACCCCGGGCCTACGTTTTGTTGTGGTTTTGATAGCAGAAAAGGGCTTTAAATGTGTCACATCTATAGGGCGAAGCTGCAGGTAGGAGCGCTGGAGATAGAAAATTGCTTAATTCAGGGTTGACGTCCTGGCAGGCGTTTTTTGGCTCGATTTTGGTAGCAGAAGATTGCTTAAAATTGTGTAAATTTCACACTAAGATTAGGAATATATATTTTGGAACGAATATTCAAATGTAGAATTCCATTGACTACAATATGTGTCTTTATTTTGGGTCTAGGGATGGTTTCCATGTTTATGATGTAAGAATAAAGCTTTGAGAGAAAACGTTTACAGCGTTGAGAATAAATGTTGTTAAGAATAAGACCATTTTTGCACCCCTGTGAGCATTCGGCGCCCTCTCGAAAAGCTTCTACCAGCTGTATTCAATAAAATTGCTGCCCTTCATGGTAGAGGCAGATATTAAATTTTTGCTGACGAGTTATCTCCATGCATCTTCTATTGTCCAGGCGTGAAATCCAGAGGCTCGCTCGAGTGCCAATGGTTGCTTTCAGGGTAAAGTCCTCGGAAATTTGGTCTTTTCTGTGGAAAATTTATGTGATTTTGGATGACAAAAATGGAATGTTACATGCAATTAGTACATAAGAAAAAGTTATTGATCAACACGTAAATTTTCCCAGGGCCTAAAAAGATATATTTTTAGGACGATTTTGGCGCCCCATTAAGCACTCGGCGCCTTATCAGAAAGCTTCGCTGGTTGTGATGTCACAGCCTCAGATTCCTCAACGTCTTTGTGTATTTTATCATATTTTGTCTTGCAATTTTGTGGCCTAAAAACATTCGATATGTCAGGGGAGTAGTAAAACAGAATCTAGTAAGTGTCATTATAATTTACTACCCGATGGAAGTTTAAAGAAAAATAATTCAGAAAGTTACGCACATTTTCCTTAAAATACATTAACAATTGTTAAGAATGTGAGGATTGCCAACCTTCTATAGTAGTAGACTTACTACACCAGTCATTTCTACACAGGTAAGACAGAACTTTAAACTAGATTATCTCCTTATATTTGAAAGCTTTCTTCACCATTTTGTTTTTATTGAAGTTCTCTTTCATATAAGATGGACTTGCTTGACCACTGAACTAATCCTTTAATTTCAGAGGGAAGTAATTTATAATATTACTGTATAATTCAATATGGCTATTGAAAACTGATCATAAATCTCCCTTTCCACTCTAACTACAAATTTTCAGGGCTCAATTAAACTGGCCAAATTTTGGACGCTATTTTAATCTTATTTTTGATTGAAAATTGTATTGCGAGAAATTAGTGGATTTTCCTGAGTATTAAACTCAGTTATGGAGGAGATCATGTTTAATGGTATAGGGACAGGTAGCTGCAATATTAGCTAAATTGATTTAAAATCCACTAAAACACATTACATTCATCAATTTAGCCGAACTGATGAACAAAATTCCAAATTCCATGGGTTACCTTAAATTTACTAAAACACATTTTGTTTCGTATTGAAAACTATTGTAATACAAATTTGCTTGATGTGTGTTTTGTTAAGGGCAGCTTTAAACATATATCACTGTACATATGCTTTTGTTTTAAATTGGGAATGTGGGCTTTTTATATTATAATAAACCACTGATTAATGGCATTCAAGTACAGAAACTAAAATTATTCAAAATAGGCCCAGAGATTCGTTCCAGAAGTTTGTACATTAATGCAAGCACTTTCACTATTAATCTAAGAAACAACAAAAAAGATAACAAAAGTATTAAGAAAATGACCATCGTTTTAAGTAAACCATGTGGGGTGGTGGATTAGGGGTGGACTACTAAGGTAATTGGAGTAATTAATATTTATTAGGGTGGGTATTTTTTAAGGACTACTGAAGTAATTTTAATATAAACAATTTGTTGTCATTTTAGAGTGATTAATTGCCAGTTGCTCACATGAAGTTTCTTTATTAATTAATCACAAAATCACAGACCTGAAGAGTAGATCAAAATTGAATGAGTAATTGGTGTCAGAAGGAGAAAGCGAAGAAAGCATGGCCATAGGAACAATTTTACAAGTATGGGGAGGTGGAGTGCAGTTAAATCATAATTGACTTATTAAATTTGTTCTTATAATTGCAACTGTAGCTCGTGTGAACTATTTTGTGTTGGAAAGTATATTTATAATTAGGGGAAAAGTGAAGGATCAGCCCCCCTTCCTTCAGTCCCCTTCCAGAAATCCAATTTATGGCTATATATCAGGATATATAGCCTATGCTGAGAAATCTTGATTACATTCCAGATATAGACTAATTTAATATAATTTAATATAAAAAAATATGTGCTACTTTAGACAAGTTTTACGTCACTTATGGGACAGTGGAGGAAATCCAAGAAGGTCAAAAGATGTGATACCATGTAAGGTTTCGCTTGTTTCCTTCAGGCGCATCCAGGTACAAATGTTACTGCAATTGACCTCTACTCAGACTTAAAGAGTCTTGACCCGCTGTGGCCACAGGTAAAAGACTTCAGCGATACTATTAGACCAATAACACAGAATGCAGGGAGAGATGGCATCCATCTCATATGTTACTCACAAGGTTAGTACATACAGAGATTCCTATTGGACAAGGAGAATTTTGAAGTTCCAAAATTAAGGGTGATTTCTTTGGATAAGTTATCTACTTTAGGAAGAGGGCGAAAATAATACCTGGGTTATCTGTAAAGCATAAGGCATAAGACCTTCATATAAAACAATTTTTGATAGATTCTAGTAGGATTGTGTGTTATTTTGATTTTCTAATTTTTTCATTTGATATATTTTTTCCAGAATAAATTTTTCAAACAATTTTGCTTACGTCCATTTACTGTACCTTTAAACATGGTGATTAGGAACTAGGTCCTCTTGCTGTGACTATCTACATATGTATATTTGGTGGTGGTGGAGGGTGGGGAGGGGGGTATATCAGCAGCTGGACTGGGAAATTGTTATCTAATGAGAAATACTGAGCATCTCCTTTGAACATTATAAGTTGCCCCATAATGGATCTCCACTCTGAAGTAATTTCATCACAATTCTGCTGCCGAGGTGCCCTCAAACTCCGCCAGCCAACCAACCACAATTACCGTCCTCTATGAAACATGATAGAATGGGCATTTGTAACTACTAAGCTAATCCTTTAATGTAGTTTTATTAAATACATGGGTGGAATTACGGAGGAGGAGGGGTCATTTCTCGCCCACTTTGTCCCATATATTTTGCATGATTATTTTGTGTATCTTAGTGTGAATCCCCGCCCCCTCCCCATACACCCCCTCCCCATACACCCCCCATACACACACACTCACACTATTTGGTGCTAAATTTGATTGTGTGTTTCCCCCTTCTTTTGTAAGCAAATCCCCTATCATGCATGCCAACATCTTTTCCTTATTTACATGTAGATATTTTTGCATTGTATGCAAGCAATACAATTACTGCCTTCTAGTATATTATTTCCTCTTTTAAAATGTGCGGCAGTGCCAGTTTTGATTCAGTACAAAGTGTAGTACAAGGTATGTTTTCACACTTCATGAAGTTCATTCATTATTACAAAAAATATGTTGAAATGTACAAACAACTGTGTACATAAGATAGTGGAGTCGAAAATAGCA
This sequence comes from Chiridota heheva, assembly GCA_020152595.1. Lineage (NCBI taxonomy): Eukaryota > Metazoa > Echinodermata > Holothuroidea > Apodida > Chiridotidae > Chiridota > Chiridota heheva. The sequence continues at coordinate 20,558 of JAIGNY010000575.1, read as the reverse complement.
CTGGCATTCTCATTTGGTAGTTCCTGATTTGACGGTTTAGGAAAAAGCAAAATTAGCTTAGATATTTAAAAATCTATCAAAAACATTGTAAATATCCAAAAGACACCATCAAAATGGGTGGCCATTTGACAGTTTTTCTTATTTTCAGATCGCAGCATGCAAAATATTGCTGTACGAAAGGCCAAAACCCGCTACAAAACATTGAAGAAGAGCAGGGGTTTCTGTCATAGAGGATATTTACCTTCCAATCAATAGCTAATGCTTGAAACATTATCAAGAATTGCTGACATTTTGAAAGGGAAGAAAAGAATAACAAACATATGAAAGCTGTCTTCCCATCACACATTTTGCACGTTACAAAGTTGACATACTTTGATTAGTAATATCCAAATTCAGGTGTGCTATTTTCGTAATTTCTGTTTGACTCAGAATTTATGTTCGATCCTCTGTAGAGTATTCAAATCCTTTGTACCTATTCATAGACACTTTAAGAAATGAACGGAACATACGGAAGGTTCAAAGTGATTTTAATCCATACTTAGCCTTGATGACTCATCTTATACCACTTCAAGTGAAATTCAAAATGTTTTTATTTTTTTAACAGGAGGTGTAATATGCCGGGGTATTTTAGCGACCATGCCAGACCACAACGTGAAGAATTTCATAGCGTTATCTTCGCCTCTTATGGGCCAGTTTGGTGATACCAGTACATTCAATTTTGTTTCACCCAGATTAAGAGAAGATGTGTATTGGTAAGTTGACCTTTTCAAATCTAAATAGGTAATCTCCGGATAAGTAATTTAAATAATGTCACACGGCCAAGATTCACGTGTTCATAATGGACCAATCGTATACTGAAGGAATCTTATTGACCAATAAAACACTGGAGAAATCTTGGCCGTCTGCACAATTCACGCACGGTATAGGACCAAGCGTATGAAAAAATGTTTTCAATCGCACATATCATACGTGCGTTACACATGAAGAAAATACGTGCGCGTATTGCTGCTTACATTTTTTCCATGAACCTGCACCTGTTTGGTTGGGAAACAAAGGAAGAGTTCCCCCAGCATTTGATTGTTCGGAGTACTGAAGAAATTACGTTCGGCTAAACTTGGTTTGAAAATGACTAATCGGTAGTCTAAGGTTAACAAAATGACGTAAAAGACTGAGCCACTATCTTTTAACCCTTACTCTACCAGGGCTTTGAAAAAAGCAAGCCCATTTTTCGTAACTTTATTTTCAGGTGCATTTTTGACAACTTTCCTTTCATTTTCTTTCGTTACAAGTTTGGTTGGAATAGAGGCTAAGATATTTATCTTTTGATTAATGAAAGCCAAATTAGGAAATATTAGACAAAAATATACAAATTAAGCAATTTTGGGGTAAATTTGGTCAACAAATGGTCAATCTTTGCAAAAGTATAACTTCTTGACAATATTGAAAACAGATTTGTGTTACATATTTAGATTTTTTATGAAATTTCCTTTCCAATAATGTTAATCTAGAATTTTTAGAAGGAAAGGAAAGATGAAAAAAAATGATTAAAGTCAAAAGACCCCTGAAAGCTGCAGCAGAAAAATAATTTCGCAGCGGTCACGGTGAGACTCGAACCCGGAGTGTTCGCGTGCTAGCCGCGTACATTTCCTCTGCACCGTGTAGATGTTTATTGAAAAATGTTTATTGAAGAGGTGAAATGTAATTTTTATAAGAAAGGTTCTAAATAGAGAACTTTTTTTATATATCAAATGGAAGGAAATTGCAAGCACTTTCGAACGGCGGTTTAACGAAGCATGTGCGATGTTCGGTTTAGGTACACATTTTTTTGGGGAAAAAATGAGTCAGAAATGGCAGAAATTCATGAAATTTTAAAGAAATTTCTCCAGAACAAAAGATTGCAGTTAGGGATTATAAAAATTGGACCAGAAATCATTACTATCATGTCTTAGGACTTGCATGTTTGATTTTGAAGCAGAAATATGATCTTGAAGTTCTTGTAAGATTTGAAAGGAAAAAACAAACAGTTTTTGTAAATGTTTTAGCACGTTTTGTATTCTGTACTATGACCCCTATAAAAAAAAGTTACATTTTGTGAAAGAAATATCCGAGTATTTTAAAATGATACCAAGATTATTCCTATAGGACTTTGGTAAAGTCCCGATTTTATTCTTAGAAAAAGGTGGTTTGAAAACAGTGATAGCATCGCCGCATGGTAGAGTAACGGTTAAAGTTTAATAGGTGTGCTATTTTGTCATCTGTCAGAAACATTCGAGGCCCCAGGTCACGTCACCGTCCCACTACGAACTTCTAATGCTATAACCTTTATCCCGCAAGACCCGATCGCTTTCTACATTTCGGTCAGGAGATTATATTTCCAACCCCCGATATACGATATCCTTTACTTAAATCATTAACACAAAACCACAACTGCTGCACAGCGTAATATAATCCAGTGCCAGATAGTCTGAACTTCATCTACCTACTGTGGTGTAGCGGTTATCATACCTGTCTACAGACCACGAGGCCCTGGGTTCAAGCCTGGGTTGGGTAGACACGCCAGTGCACCACAACTGGTTATCAAAAGGCCGTGGACATTGACTTGGTTGTCGATGTTATGTCTGTCCGTACGTCGTACCTGTGTTCTCGTCCGGGTCGTATTAAGGTTTCGTGATAGCATTGTTACTATCATAACCGAATACGCAGGCGACGACCCCGTCATTGTAATTGTGTGTTCACTCGTCGTCATCTGAACTTCACACTGAAAGGTTTCCTGTTTTAAATTACGTAACACCCCAGCCAGTTCCCCTCACTAACAGTACTAGAACTGTACATTTATACGCAAAATAAAAACAGGAAATGGATGTTAGATACTAAGGTTTTACTCGCGTAAAAATACTATTCATTCCATATTCTGCTTATTATGTTACTCGATATTTTTAAGAAGAAAAACAAATTGTATGTAAAATGTCGCTAAAATGATGGTTGTATGTATAGTTATATCGGTGTTATATTTTGTTTACGTGCAATAATTTCTGCGTGTGCCGCTTAAAGTTGCAAAACTGTTCTTACTTTGTACGTGATCCATTCATTGCGTACTTGGATTGCTGCCACGCCAGTGCTACGTAGGGAGCTGCCATGTGTTTTTAATTACAAGCCAGCAATTTCGGAAGGGGAAAATGGCAGCAGAATTTGAACGAGGACAAAAAGGACATGCGTTTGATGAACTATTAGGACACTGGGTGCCGGTCAAATTCATTCACGTTCAGTGTTCATTCATTTTATCGGCTGGGGAGCCATCGGTTGAAGGAGGTAAAGCTACCCGTATCGATTTAAGTCAGACACTGTTGCTTTCGAGACACTTCCGGAGCCAGAGGAAGGTATGTAGAAGCATTCAATCTAGGCCTATTCATAACAAAAAATTGTCCGATTAGTTATTGTTTCGTATTATATTGTTTTTTATTTACCGGAAGATGATCGCTTTAGCCATTATCACCCTCATTAAAAAGTAAAATCTCGAAGTTGAATGATGTCCTTTTCCTCATGGCTAGCCTAACAATAGTATAATAGCTTGAATTTACGTTACTATGTAGGCTACTACTAACATTAAATTAACTTAGGCTAGACCTAGCATAATTTCGTAGCCTCGGCTAGTAGCAGTAGTCTACTGTACTCCCAGTTGTTGTTTATCTCATGTTTATTATAATTATATACACAATTCCATAGCGCAAGAATGTTAGTTACGTCAAAAATTCATTAAATAATAACATCGAGTTGCATTGATATCCTGACGATGAAGAATACAATTATAATTTGTACAGGTTAATTTCAAACAATGATTTAATCGCCCTGCCCCTCCGTGGGCCCGCCCTGCCACTCCGTGGGCCCCCTCCGCCCCCTACCCTCCGTGGGCCCGCCCTGCCCCTCCGTGGGCCCGCCCTGCCACTCCGTGGGCCCGCCCTACCCCTCCGTGGGCCCGCCCTGCCCCTCCGTGGGCCCGCCCTGCCCCTCCGTGGGCCCGCCCTGCCCCTCCGTGGGCCCGCCCTGCCCCTCCGTGGGCCCGCCCTGCCCTCCGTGGGCCCGCCCTGCCCTCCGTGGGCCCGCCCTTCCCTCCGTGGGCCCGCCCTGCCCCTCCGTGGGCCCGCCCTGCCCCTCCGCGGGCCCGCCCTGCCCTCCGCTGGCCCGCCCTGCCCCTCCGCGGGCCCGCCCTTCCCCCTCCGCGGGCCCGCCCTGCCCTCCGCGGGCCCGCCCTGCCCCTCCGCGGGCCCGCCCTGCCCCTCCGTGGGCCCGCCCTGCCCCTCCGTGGGCCCGCCCTGCCCCTCCGTGGGCCCGCCCTGCCCCTCCGCGGGCCCGCCCTGCCCCTCCGCGGGCCCGCCCTGCCCTCCGTGGGCCCGCCCTGCCCCTCCGTGGGCCCCGCCCTGCCCCTCCGCGGGCCCTCCCTGCCCCTCCGTGGGCCTGCCCTGCCCCTCCGTGGGCCCGCCCTGCCCCTCCGTGGGCCCGCCCTGCCTCCGTGGGCCCGCCCTGCCCCTCCGCGGGCCGCCTTGCCTCTCCGTGGGCCCGCCCTGCCCCTCCGTGGGCCTGCCTTGTCCCTCCGTGGGCCCGCCCTTCTCACCTGGGGGCCCCCCTGCCCCTCATGAGAAAATAATATTATTGTTGATATTTTTCTTTTATAGATTTTTTATAAAAAAAACTTATTCCTAATTAACCTCATAAATGAAATAATTTACATAAATACAGAACACAGAATGATAGCATATTAAGCAATTGTCTTGTTTGGCTCATGAATGGTCCGAATAGTTTCACTCTGAAGTATGATTATAGCTAAAATCCCAGAGCTTCTTCACCTTTGGGTTGAGCCTTAAGGAGGCCCAAGACTCCATGCCAAAAGACGCAGCACTTCGCGCACGCATTATTGTGCCCCATAACAAGTCTAACACCCTGCCCTTTTTTTAATCAAGTTAGCGGTCTGATTATTCAAGTCAAGCATGTCAACACGAAAGTTCTTACTTGTCCAAAATGAGTAATTTATTTCATGGTTTATATAAAGGCATAAAATAGTATAAGTTTACCAACTGTTTTATTCCCTATGCAGTATTTTTAAATCAAGACAATCTTAAAATAATTTTTGCCAAATGGGCAGAAATTTATTTTTCTTTGCCAAAGCATTGTAATAGGCTTTAGTGTTTTATCTCACCTGCGAAGCAGGATGAAGAGACATAGGGATCATCATCCTGTTGTCGTCGGCTCATAAATTTTAAGTTGTGGTGTACATTCATGTAACTTAATATGATTGGGGAGGGAGGGGAAGGGGGGGGGTTGTGCGTGCATACTAATAAGCTTATTTGCATAACAATTAAAATATATGTATCTATGATATCTTCTAAATTAAAGTGGATGTGGGTAATTTGTTTGCACAAATGATCCTATATGTGAAGAGCATTGTCTATACTTGAAGGTGAGGATATTAAGTAGGTTATTTGCACATCAATAGACTTTCGTACAAATTATTTAACCTGAGAAAATAACATGGTACAGTGGTAGGTGGCATTGGTACTCTTCAGTTGAGCATTATTTGGGAGTTATACTGTATGTGCATACTAATTAGCTTATTTGCATAACAATGACAATATTTGTATCTATGATATCTCTGAAATTAAAGTGTGTGGTGATTTTGTTTACACAATCCATCATATGTGAAGAGCGTTGTCCACACTTATATGATGAGGTGTGGTGGCCATATTAAGTAGGTTATTTGCATATCAAAAGTTTATTGGAACAGTTTTAGCCAGGTCAGATATGTATGGTTGGGGATTGTTTTTGCATTATTAATTACCAGGGTTGATGCTTACAAATTGCCAACCATGACCATACAAAATCTTAACAATTTTGTTATAATTTATGTAATATGTTACTTTATAAAAACATGTATTGTTACTAATTGTAAAATGAGAAAATCAAAAATATATGGGAGGCGAGAATTCCTATTAAACTTAGCATTTCTAGTTTTTGTTATGTATAATGATGTGCATTTTTAAAGTATACAATATTTTGGTGTACAATTCCATGGGACTAAGTTATATTTTTCATATTTGTCACTGTTGGGTAGTCACTTTGAAAAGTACTCAGTACTTCGGTAATATCCGTCCGTACCATTCAGTAGTACAGTAGCAGTACTGTACCAAATATTTTGAATACCATGCAGTGTTAATGCACTTCTCTCACCATTAATGTATTTATACCAGTGAATATTTCAAGAACTGTCCAGTGGATTTATGTCATACTGTACTTGGTATATGGATGTGATGTAGTCCGTAGATGATCCCTATTATTTTTGGTGCTGATGTCATAAATATTAATGAGAAGGCGGGACTAAGTGAAATTCTTTTTATGCTCATACTGTCTTTCCACAAACCCATGCTGGATTCAAATCAAACCTGGTATGATGCTGTTGATAAAAGCAAGGATGATACAGGATCCCATAGATTGTTGAGTTGTTGACTTCATTATTCATACAGGCGGAGCCAAATACAATTTTTCATTGGTTGTTGTAATTGTGGCTTATAACTTAAGGCAAAAACCTTAACACTTAAACAAGCAACATAATATACACAAATTACATGTTCCAGTATAATAAATAAAGTTAATGTGTAAGAACACAACATTTAAAAATATACGATAAAAGAAAACTGCTTCTAATCCAATGTTAGCATCGGAACCGCGTGAGATATCTCCCTCTGGTGTTCTTTGCCACCCAATATAGCAACTTTAAATTTTAATGGCAATTCTGCAACACATGCATTCAACTAAATTTCATCTCAAATCCTTTCGTTCTCTGGTTTCTTAGCAATATTTATTTATTTCGTATGGCTACAAACAACACACCAACAACATTCATGAGACCATGGAGATACTATTTGGAATAGTATCTCCATGGTGAGACAGATTACTGAAATAATCGTAACAAGGGAAAACAAATGGTGCAAAAAATAGAACAGACCTAGCAAGTTTTACACCCTGGATATATAATAAAGAAGAAATAACTGATATTGGATACTTTCATTTCACTTTTTTTAAAACAAATAGCTTACCCTGTTGGTGGGGTGGGATATATATTCTGCTAGTAGCACTGAAGTTATAAGATTAGGGTTTCAATCACAGTTAACAGTGGTTAATTAATTTTTGGTTATTTTTCTATACACACAGATGCCCATCAGGATATGAACACCCAGGATCCAGAATCTCAGTCCATAGAATGTGATGGAACAATCCAAACCGAAGGCAATTCCCAACAAGACTCATATTCCCAACAAGTGATTACTGAATAGAAAAAAAGTGAAGCACGAAAAAAAGCTATTACTTGCAAAAATACTGTGTCAAAACATGGATATGATAATTGGGAAATAGTATCTCCATGGTCAAAACTTGCCTATCAAGTCAATGATTTATATTAAAGTGGTGTGTGAATTGCAGAGTTTCTAAATGTTTATATATATATGTGTATATATATATATATATATATATATATATATATATATATATATATATATATATATATATATATATATATATATATATATATATATATATATATATATATATATATATATATATAGATAGATAGATAGATAGATAGATAGATAGATAGATAGATAGATAGATAGATAGAGATATACATACATATACAAATACATATACATATACATATTCATAGATATATACATAGATATATACATAGATATATACATAGATATATATATATATAACTTGTTACTTGCGTTTAAGATATTTTGTTTTGTTGCATTATATTCAGTTATAAATAGTTAAGGATCAAGTGTCATTTCACCTAATGCTATTTCTGGATATGATACTTTTATAAATTAAGGGATGACATTAATGCTTGAATTTGTGTTTAAAGCGTATGTTGTAGATATGACAGGTTTTCTAGGGTTTGCATTTGACATTTAAGTAAGTTGACGGAAATGCTCTCGCTGTGGGGTTTGTGACGGCTGACACATTTTTGGGATATGCTAATACTCGTGGTATAGCATAATATAGCAAGGTTTAACGTCCCGAAAGCATCCAGTGCTGGAAATTATATCAAGACGGCCATGGCTTTGGATAATCAGTCGTGAACTCACTGCTTCCACACCCACCGGGATTCGAACCCGGGACGTGCAGTTGAGAGGACAAAGCACTAACCACTACACTATTGCTGACTACAAATACCGGTGGATTTTACACAAAAACGAAGAAGATGAAGAGATATCATAGTCACAAGAATGGAGAAGACTAGAGTAATATTTGTTGTGCATCAAAACTAAATTATATTTTTCTACTGTTCAAGATGTATCTACACTATGTACAGTTTTTTCAAAGATAATTCTCAGCTAGCTACATTGTTACACAACTTCACTAACCAGCCTCCTAAAAGTGTCTCTAAGAAAATATTAAATAAATTTTGACCAGAACATGTGGATATCCCATAATATTACATGTCGCTATCCCATTATAATCTAAAACAAAAAAAAACCTTCTTCTGTCAAGAATTTGATTGACAGATGAACACAAGAAGGAGAAATAACTAGGGCCACCAAAGCAAAACAAAGAGGATGAGAGAAAGGGATTTATCAAAACACATCAAAATAAATGGTTTTATTAAAGTAATAGTGAGTAAGTTAAAGGATCAGGTAATATCATTTGAATCAGAATTTTAGTCTTTACAAATAGAATTACCAATCAACATAAGAAGAAGAAAACTAATATTATTATAGTTTAGAAAAGGAATAGAGATTAAAAAATACACTTGCAGCACATTTTTTGCAAATTTGAGAAAACACAAATGTCAAACAATAGGCAAAAAGAAATACTAATTTCAAAGCCCACATAAAGAAGCAGCATGTAAGTAAAAAAGCTAATTATGCTTAAAATCACACATTTTTGGTATGATATGATCAAAACAAGAAAAACCACATTTTCCAACCTCTTACACATAGGTATATTTGCATGTACATTAGTAATAACATCATTTAATAGTTTTAAGCTATTCATCTACTATGAATCATGACTGAAGCAAACTGTGTGATGCAATTCTTATTACATGTTTTGTAAGTGTTGACAAACTTTCCATTTCTATAATTGTGTAAAAAGATGTAAGTGGTGACAAACTTTCCATTTCTATAATTGTGTAAAAAAATGTAAGTGGTGACAAACTTGCCATTTCTATAATTGTGCAAAAAGACACAAGTGGTGACAAACTTGCCATTTCTATAATTGTGTAAAAAGATGTAAGTGGTGACAAACTTGCCATTTCTATAATTGTGTAAAAGATGTAAGTGGTGACAAACTTGCCATTTCTATAATTGTGTAAAAGATGTAAGTGGTGACAAACTTGCCATTTCTATAATTGTGTAAAAAGATGTAAGTGGTGACAAACTTGCCATTTCTATAATTGTGTAAAAAGATGTAAGTGGTGACAAACTTGCCATTTCTATAATTGTGTAAAAAGATGTAAGTGGTGACAAACTTGCCATTTCTATAATTGTGTAAAAAGATGTAAGTGGTGACAAACTTGTCATTTCTATAATTGTGTAAAAAGATGTAAGTGGTGACAAATTGGCCATTTCTATAATTGTGTAAAAAGATGTAAGTGGTGACAAACTTGCCGTTTCTATAATTGTGTAAAAAGATACAAGTGGTGACAAATTTGCCATTTCTATAATTGTGTAAAAAGATGTAAGTGGTGACAAACTTGCCGTTTCTATAATTGTGTAAAAAGATGTAAGTGGTGACAAACTTGTCATTTCTATAATTGTGTAAAAAGATGTAAGTGGTGACAAACTTGCCATTTCTATAATTGTGTAAAAAGATGTAAGTGGTGACAAACTTGCCGTTTCTATAATTGTGTAAAAAGATACAAGTGGTGACAAATGTGCCATTTCTATAATTGTTTGTAAAAGGATGTAAAAACAAATGTAAATAAATAATGTTAAGTACTTGCTACCTTATTCCTCACCAATTTCCTCAGGTACAGTATGTACAGTATATTATTTACATCAACACTTTATGGTATCAGAGTGTTGAGACTTCACATTGGACTTTTTTAATTCAATGAAGTAACATGAAACTTATATTAAATCAAAATACCAGTAAAAAAGTTATTGTGAAGTTCTTGCTAACATGTTAATTACATGCATCTTATATTGTCATGCTGTAAACTGTATGTGCCCTTATGTTGCGAATACCATTTTATTGTTTATATTGTAAGAAAAATATTTAACGCCTTGTCAAGTTTGTGGCACTAATTGCTTGCTCACCTTTCATAAGTACAGTGACAGTATATTTATTGTTGAATAATTAATCATCATGCTTTTTAATTTGTGACTGGAAGTTTACACTAAATGGAGTGACAGAATATGGAAAATGTGTTCTGTTCTGGGATAGCTTAATATTCATGGTGCAAACACATCTGTAAATAACAGTTTTTATGCAATTTTACATTTGTTTATCAGGTACCTATCATTTTCCATATCACTGCCATTACATGGCATTAGGTCAGGGTACCTATCATTTTACATATCACTGCCATTCCATGGAATTAGGTTAGGGTTACCTATCATTTTACATATTACTGCCATTCCATGGCATTAGGTCAGGGTACCTATCATTTGACATATCACTGCCATTCCATGGCATTAGGTCAGGTACCTATTATTTGACATATCACTGCCATTCTATGGCATTAGGTAAAATTTAGTCCACATTCTATCCATGTCACAAACAATATTGATTTATGCCGTTAAAAGATTAATTTTAAGTACTATTTGACTTTCGTTGCATATTTTTGGAAATAATGTTATAGTTATATGGATGCAATTGTAACTAATTGCAGATCAAATAATTGTCATGCTGTCATGTTTTAATGCTGGTTTTAGTTTTTTAGAAGTTTTGTATAATGCAAAAGTGTTAAGTTGCATGATACATTATGATTGAATACTGATAAGATATGAGTAAACAAATACAAGTTTAATGCTGCTCTTGCATTCCAATCAGATGGTAAGCAGCAATGTCCTTTTTGGGTAATTTCAGGTCTTGATATTTAAGGTATGGTACATATGCCATTATTGCCATAGTTGGTATTACAGTGACCTTACAATTGCTTTGTAGTCAATTGGTGGTCAGTGTGGTATGAAGTGTTTTTAAGTGATATTGGATTCTATAATGAATTTAAGATATCTGCAAAGTAAATTATCATCTTTAGATCCAACCTCTTCCAACTCAATCTTCCTATAGTTTTTATTTTTGCAGGAATGGTTGGTGTTACCGATATTTCATTACTTTATGAATGTAGAGAGTTAACAGATTTGAGTATGGACACATATATTTTAACCTATATCTTTCATTACTACTTAGGTGTTTCTATCAATTAAGGTGCTTCCAAAATTGTATGCAAATATAATGTTTGGTCTGTAATTTTTGTTATTTGTGTGCCACAAGTTTATATCTTAATTTACATTAATATTAAGTTTCATTTTTATTACGTTGATTAGAAAGGCAACATTTTATGTAAAAGAACATTCGTTATTTGAGTGTTTTGTTTTTAATGTTGGAGATGCTTTTATTTTTAACGGTTTATATGAGACTGAAGAAATGTGAAGATTTCAATAAATTTGAATAAATTGCTGAAATGAAAAGCTCTTGTCATTTTTTATTTTGATTGTACAGTCTCTTTAATTTCAAGGTAGCATCTATTTTATCAAGTCACACATTGATCAGTCATTAATAAGTTTTTAAACCACAACATGTGCGCTATATACTGTATGTTCCTTTGTCCTGATATCAAATGCACATTTCCTTCATTATGCACTTGTCAATTGTGTGACTCACCCCTACACCCCCGGACAAGGCGAGTCATTGCACCAAGGTGTGTGGACAAAACATGTACATTGGCGCACCCCTCATGTGACTGACATGTTTTGTGAAATTACTTACCCAAATCACTCACCTCTGTACAAAGACAATAGGTCTGAAGTAACTTGACCCACCACAGAGTCACTCTGGTGACTGACAATTTGGTACAATAACGCAAATGTGAGTCACTATTTATATGTCTATGACTCACCTTTGACTGACATTGCGGGGGGTAGTAGTGGTCAGTCATATAACTGACAAGTACATTATGCCCATTGTCCAATTAAATTGTGATCATTGATACCATCAGAACTACCTATCCCTATGTGGCTTAAAGTGTAATACGGCATGAATTTTTCCAGATGACAAATGATAAATTGGCATCGTTTTGTCTAAGAATAGATAGCGTAAAGCAAATTGGGCTTATTTCAATCTATAGCTATTATTTTGTGTGGGTGAAGCTCAGGAGTTTTGAGGAATGTCACATGGACAGAGATTAGGTAATGGATTTAACTTGGGAAAACAGTGAAGGAAACTACTTCTGTGACTGACAAATAACAAAATGGTTTTAAGCAGGGCCCCTTGATAAGGTGACTCCACCAATCCTGGAGCACACCCAGAAAAGGAAAACATGGCCTGAAGCAATGTTTTTTAATGATCCTGAATCTGGGGGGAAAAGGTTCATGAAACATTGATTCAACTGCAGGCTTGTATACACAGGACATTTTGCAATTGGGGAACAAGCACCTAAAGAGGGGGAACAAACACTTAAGAGGGTGAGCTTAGCCAAAATCTTCATTCACCCTTAAGAGATATATTTTTGTTTGATTTTTCGTAGGGGGAAGCACATACATATGCAGAGGGAGGGGGGCACGACTGTCACAGTCAGAGATATTGAAGCACCTAACAGATGAGAGCACTTTACTTGTAAATGAAAACCACGACTGTTCATGAAAGGACATATTTTTGATGTCCTGCACAAAATAATAATCCACTCTCTTTAACCTCAGCTGCATTGAAATCTGCAAGAAACAAAAATGTTGATATCTGCTGGTGTAATGGAATTTTAAGTTTCTCAAAAATTCTGATTAGCTATTTTCTTTAATTCTTCCAGTAAGTTGTGATTAACACAATATTTTGATATAGAATTTATCAACATTTTAAACAAGCACATATCTCAATGCATGAACAGTTTCCGACCTTATGTTTGTAATTAGGGCAGTGCTTCATTTGGTCCTTTGACATATTTTGCAAATGAATAGCATTAAATGTCAAAGTCAAGAAGAGCTCGTCAGTTGGTTAATGAGACACTCAAGCCAACAATGAATCAAATGAACAGGAACATAAAAACTACATGAATATTCTGACAAATGAATGAGTGACTAGTACATGTTTTATCGATGAGAGATAGGTATGTCAACTAATGAAACTCTTCTTAAAGTCTGGCAGATGTTGTTAAGAACATACGATGCATATGCACAAAGGTGGAAGTGGGGGACGGGACCCCACTCCTAATAATTTTGTTGGGGGACATATATGCTTATGACCCCGTACAAAATGAAGCCTTTATGGCTGTATGGCTGGCTACACCACTGTCTGGGTTGTGGGTTGGTTCCCAACCCCGAATATTGATAAGAAATCACTGCCACTGGATACTTCAAACTGTCCTGCATTCCCTTAAAACAAAATATGGCAGGGTATTTTGGAGGGGAGGGCATAGGTTGTAATTCTTGACAATTATTTCTTGACACAGAAAATGGAAAGCTATCGTGGTCAAGTTTTGCCAATGACAGAAACAAAACTATTTTTTGTTTATCTGAAAAATAGATTTGCAGTTTTAGCTAAGAGGCAAAAATATCCCTGAAGCTCTTACAGAAGTTATCCTTTTCAAGAAGAAATCAAAAATAATTTTGGCAACAAAATTCTACAAAATATCAGTATTGTTGGTTATTTGATAACATCCTGGTCCCCCATCTTTCTCCTGCTTCCTAAGAACTTTCAGCCAACTTGTATGCTCTTTTCACAAATTATATGAACAAGCCAGTCAAAAAAAAGAAAAGGCATGGGTTTACTGACTAAAGCCATCGATCCTGAGGCTTACAACATCACCACACCAGCAAAATTAACCCTCAAGACTCAACCCAGATTTTCATTACAAATTCAAAATTATGTTACCCTTGTACTATTTACTGTTTTCTACAAGAAACTTGACTTTTGTTATTAAGCCATCAGTGAGGAAATCTGTCTCTAGTACACACTGAACTAACAAAAAACAAACAAGTTCAACCTAACTTATTCTCCTGCTTTGATAAATGTACATCTAAAAATATTATCTCCTTAAAAGTGTGCATTAAAAACAGATATATATCAAGTTGATGAAAGCCATACACAAAGCCACATGTTATGTGAATTGGCCACTTATCAGTTACTGCATACATGGACTTTTGAAGTTTACAAAAGTGCACTCAGGTAAAGTGAGAAGATAAATAAACCCATTGTGCTGAATGAGGCTTATTAATGCTGATGATTTGCAACTAAAAATAAAAAGTAAAAGAAAATGACCATCAGTATATGAGGCATACAGTTAATAGGCGTTGTTTGTTAATGATAAACAAGGATATAAATGTAAACATAATTAGCAATGAACATACTGTAAACTTTGTAATCACTGGTAAAATGGTAAAAGATTCATTGAACAAAAACATTTTTACATGAAGCACGGGTGGGATTTGCCTACCGAAAGTGTGTGTGGTGTGGGAGAGGTGAGGGTTGGGGGGGGGAGTCAAAAGTGGAGAAATTCATGCTAAGATGCAAATAATCACCATAACAAAAGATACAAAGTGGGAGGAAAGTTCCCCCCCTTTCCCCCTCAAATCACACCTATGTTGTCGTTCGGGTGCATTTAAAAAAAAAAACATGATCTTTCCACACAGGAGTGGCACCACTATTGGAGGGGAAATATCTCCACAAAATAAGTTGCCCCTGAGAAAATTAAAGGTAATATGAAAATATAGAGAAGAACTTTTTCACATTTCTTTTCATAATAAAAGAATAATTGATTTTGTAGAAAAAGTCTGATATATCAGATATATTGAGCAAACTTTTTTGAAAAGTTTAAACAGAAAGAAGGATATTTTTATAATTTTTTTTTGTTCTGGCAAATTTACAGCTAGAGAATGACGTTTTCAGTCACTGGTCAACAATACGATTAAAGAGGGCGCATTAAAATTGTGTCCTAAACACCCAATCATTAATATAAAACTGGTCGGGTGATCAAATTATGTACCCCCGCTTCCGATTTGCATTGCTTGCTTACTCACCCATTAATTCATAGCATAGTTTCCATGCTCTGCGACGTGAATCACGTTTGAGTTTTTTAACTCAATTTGAGTACTTTTTATGTATGCAATCATGACTGGAGTTTATCCGGCTATGCTTGAAAGGCGATATTACTTTTGTGGGTTTTTCCAATTAGTGGAGGTGGATGCTGCATGTATTATTAGACAGATATACTCCTAGTTTGGACAACTTTTCAATGCGGCGGCTAGATCATCATGAAATATGGATATTCTCTTCCAAATGATTTTAAATGTATACCCGTTAAGTCAGTGTTCATGTCATCTGAAAACCTTCCTCTATTCTAAACATTTTTCA
>JAIGNY010000581.1:2820000-2825211 GCA_020152595.1 Chiridota heheva | reverse complement strand
ACATAGTGCTACGTTCACGCTGTGTATATCATAATGGTCTTCTGTAGAAGACCATTTTCCCCCAGGTGCTGTGATTGGCCGATGTATGACATTTGTCTTACATCTTGTATTATGGTCTTCAGTTGAAGACCATTTTTCCACCTCGCCTACCATACCATACTATTACTTACAATCTACACTTGACTAATTTTGACGTCCCCTGTATTTCACATGTAATATCATACTAAGACCAGGACACAGTTTATATCACAGTTTATATCATCTTACTACTGATACACACTCTGTTAAGCATTATTATCACTAGCATTCCATTTTTACTGGTAAAGTTATTCTCTTAATATTACTACTTAATATAATTCTGAAACTAGCAGAACTACAACTTACTTGTGTATGTAAACATACTTGTAACCCATTTATTACTGTAGTTATGGACACCGGACTGTAATTCAACCCATTTTGCATACATCCATATCATATCTTGATACTATTAGTGCTTATGAGTGTCTGTCTGTGTGTGCATTTTTTTTGTATCTGTAAATGTATACACGGATAGACACTCTTACCTATATTTAAATATTTACTTATATCGAGCCATTTATCTATGTTATACGACTGACTTTACACATATGATCTCATTTACTTGACTTGACAGAGTTCCTTGACACTCTTGACACTCTTAGTTACTTACTGTTTGTTTGTCTATGCATATCCATTGTATCTGTAAATGTATAGACGAACAAACACCTCTTTCTATTATATTACACTCATCTATTATTAGTACATACCACACAGACTCTAACGCTACTAAACCGAAATATCTTTCCATTATTTAAGCCGAACTTGAAAGACATACTACCGACCTCGTACTGTATCGCAAACACTGCTTCATCCCGGTGTTATCGACACCTTGTATTTACTAACTTACTCAGGACACTGACCTACTTAAATTCCCCTATCTTACCACTTAGCTACTCGTTAGAAATTATCTATACTCTATTGGTATACCTGGGAGGCAGGAGCATATGTATGCTTCTGGTTTACTCCTTATTCATTTATTTATATTTATTCTTGGTATTTTCATAACTTTAGAGGTCAGTTTACTATATTAATTACCTATGACTCTACTCAATTATCTTTGATTAATATTATTTTGTTGATGACCGCTTAGCCTTGACTATGGATTGTTTATTTTGGTTTTTTGGGGGCTTTGTCATTTGTTTCACTTGACCTATTTTTTTCTTGCCCCAGGCTCTGGTGAGAGTCACTTTGGATTCTTGATTTGGTTTTTTTTTCTTTCTCTCTCATACGTATCTCCTAGTTTAACTTTAAGTGACAGCATGGTACCGGGCACAGGGTATTAGTTTTTCATTTTCCTTGGTTGGCTGAGGTTGCCAGTGGCCACTACAATTCTCTAAAACTTTAAAACTCAAGTTGATTATCTGACATGTAAATCGGGCCAGCCTTCGGGCTGGCTATCGATAGGTAATGTCTATGGATTGTAAAATATTTCATATTCACATAACAACAATCTACCTACTGTGGTGTAGCGGTTATCATACCTGTCTACAGACCACGAGGCCCCGGGCTCAATCATGGGGTGGGTAGACACGCCAGTGCACCACAACTGGTTATCAAAGGCCGTGGACATTGACTTGGTTGTCGAGGTTATGTCTGCCCGTACGTCGTACCTGTGTTCTCGTCCGGGTCGTATTAAGCGTTTCGTGATAGCATTTGTACTATCATAACCGAATACGCAGGCGACGACCCCGTCATTGTAATTGTGTGTTCAACTCTCTCTCTCTCCCATAACAACTTATCTACCTACTGTGGTGTAGCGGTTATCATACCTGTCTACAGACCACGAGGCCCTGGGTTCAAGCCTGGGTTGGGTAGACACGCCAGTGTACCGCAACTGGTTATCAAAGGCCGTGGACATTGACTTGGTTGTCGATGTTATGTCTGTCCGTACGTCGTACCTGTGTTCTCGTCCAGGTCGTATTAAGCGTTTCGTGACAGCATTGTTACTATCATAACCGAATACGCAGGCGACGACCCCGTCATTGTAATTGTGTGTTCACTCGTCGTCGTCGTAACAACTTTTTGAAATAGACGATGTCCGTATGTACATTTGTACCTAACCAGCTAACATATGATTCATCCTGATTTGCAAGGTTACTCTACCGATCATATAATGGATAGTAATAGTAAAGGAAATTAGGTGTTCTTGGCCACCATTGTTTCTCAATGTGCTATTTCGCTCTCTACCTTTGGTAAAACATATGTTTTACCTCGTTAGATCGCAACATAGCGCATTGAGAAAAATGGTGATCCAAGAACACCTAATTTCTTATACTACTACTAAAATCACTGCTTAACAATTCATAGCACATCCCTCATGCCGTCCGTCAGGGCTGGACTAAAAACAATTAGAATATATTGTTTTAATATATATGCATGGCTCAACAAACCACCATGAATGTTAACGATATAATTTGTGGTTCTTTAGGTTCTTTATGGATATATTAGTCTTTTTAATTATCAAATATTAAGATATGAAGTAATACCTCTTCATATTGTTGGTGATCCAGTGTATGGTTTTATTAATCAGTTAATGATGATGATGATGAATGTTTTATTTATAATTTGGTAAAAATTGTAGAAAATAAACTTATTTCTTTTATAAGAAAAAAAAAAAACTGATAAGGAAAAAATTAAATTTATGTAGCCTCCATGGTACAGGGTATATTTATAATTTATATGACCGTAAAGTATATTAAATGGAGTGATCAACAGGATACAAAGAAAAAATAATGTAATAAATTTTTCCTAAACTTCTGTCCTGACGGACCGTATAAGCTATCCATCAGGCCGTCCGCCAGGACAACTACTTAACAATTCGTGGCACAGCACTTGTCAAACCCCTCAGGCCGTCTGCCAGGACATCATTAAGCCCGTGCGGTACAAAATCATGTGTAAAACATTTCTTAAATAGACCGTCCGTCAGGACATTACTTAAAACTTACTTGATTTATTTATTCTTATGACAGTATGAGGTAATTCTGTGTCAAGAGGAATAACCTGTTGTTCTTCTCTTACCGTCTTTTAGGATAGTTATTTTCTAATTCATTCTTCTGGGGAGGAAGATCCTATATACAGATATAGTATACTATGGGCTGATTTTATTTTATCATATAACTGCTTATTTTATAAGGTTTTATTGACCATATTGGATCTGTTGCTCTCTTTCTAGTATTATTCTCATCTTCCCCAGGAGTATATAAGTAAATAAACATATTTGTTCATTTTTATCACTCTGTGAATTAACTTTTGTTTGTTTCTTTTCTACTTTCTTAATTAAATAATACAGTACATATAATCAATATTAATTCATATTAATCAATATATAATTTTTTCCAAAAAAAAAAAAACGCATCGTTCTTTAATAGGAAGACTCGCACGTTTCATGCCATAATTTGCGAGAAAATGGAAAACGACAAGCACAGTCTTTACGTGTCTTTTCTTCGACCCTCTTGGCTGGTGCTGGTAATCGTTTGATTTTGTTTCTTCGTTTTACTAATGTATGTTTTCAAAAAGAAATCTACGAACAAAACCAAATAGCTAAAATACATTGCAAAAGAAATGTAAATGTTTGTATACGTAACATTACAAGCAAATCCACTACGCAGAGAGTTAAAAGCATACCAGTTTATAAACAAACCAAGGGCCATTTGAAGTAACTGCAGCAATGTAATGACCATATTTACTGATCGTGGAACTGGTATTACACGCGATGCCCGAGCTGCGTAATAAGCGTACATTAGAGAGTGAACTGCGAAATTCATGGTCGTGAAATAATATCCAGTTGTAGTCAAGTTGGTGTATGACCACCAGGAATAGATAAGAGTTGCGATATGATGATACCAATGTAAAAATATCAGATTTCCCTTCCTCAATGTAATGAATAAAGTGTCCCCGAGTTCTACAGCCTTACTTAAACCAAACAAGTACATCCAGTACCCGTATTCGCCCCAAAATAGTCGGGTGTCGCAAACAGTAGCGTAGAAATTATTTTCATTCCAAAAGGCAAGATGATTATGTATTGTGATGCAGCTCCCGATGATACTAAACAAAGCTAAGCATAGAGACCACACCGTCAACGGAATGCGAAGAGAAAATGGTTTTTTGTCGTGGAGGAACGATTTTATGCTGAATATAACTATGACATATACCACCGAAAATAGAAACGAACTGGTCCAGTACTTAAAAAGCCATGAGCCCAAAGGATCGAATTGTTCAATTGTAGACTTATAAGCATTTTTAAGACGGGAAATATGTTCCATGGTTGATCTTTGGATTCTGATTCTACAAAAAAAAGAAGAGAAAAACAGATAGAAAAAACAACATTAGAGGCCAGTAGTCTGTTGGTCGTGGAGAAAATAGAAGACAATTCAAACTGTCTGATTGTTTGTAACATGTATTCACACCAAATCACGACAAACCATTTAAAACTTGAACCGTTTTGCGGTATACGTCGCCAAAGTGACTTAACACATAAGTGTGTATATAATATATATATATATATATATATATATATATATATATATATATATATATATATATATATATATATATATATATATATATATATATATATATACATATATATATATATATATATATATATATATATATATATATATATATATATATTATATATATATATATATATATATTCATATATATATATAAAAATATAAATATATGTATTTATGTATATATATATATATATATATATATATATATATATATATACATATATATATATATATATATATATATATATATATATATATATATATATATATATATATATATATATATATATATATGTATATATATATGTATATATATATATATATATATATATATATATATATATATATATATATATATATATATATATATATATATATATATATATATATATATATATATACACACTTGCCTGATTAACGCGAAAGGGCGTGAAACTTAAAGTAGCAAGTTTAGATTCGTTATCATTAATATTCTAGCTCTGCCCTGTGTATTGAGCACTTTATCAACCAGAATTAATATAACTTCGTACATTATAGCTCCTGAAAGGTTGAGCACTCTTCAATTACTGGACGAACTATATTGCATATAATGAATCGACTAAACCTAAACTACTCG